>JBBPQZ010000580.1:0-13794 GCA_038092795.1 Boletus rubissimus | reverse complement strand
GAATGACAGTGCTGCTGCGAGATATCCGACGGTCTTGAGATGAATTTTGGGAGAGGACATGACCTCGACGACGTGGAACGAGCCCCAGGACATGTCATAGCCGAGCATGTCGAGCTGCGATGGATGGAATGAGTTCGGGGTAGCGGGATGGTGAGGAAAGGGCACACGCACATACGTTAGCTTCATGACTGCGCCGGCCTTGAGCTCCATGTCCTTGCTCTTGATCTCACGCCTGATTTCTTCATTGGCCTGGGCGATGAACTTGGCCTCGTCGTTTTTGTTTGCCCTGAGGCCTCGGATGAGGTCCTGGAGTGTTCGCTCCCACATTGTGGATGAACGCGAGAACGCGCCCAATGTCAAGTAGTTGATGAGCGGTGCTCGGACTTGCTCGGGCGACTTGTATTCAAATGCTTCTAAATGGGTTAGCGTATAAGCGCTCCGCTTTGCAGGGTCGTGCTCGTACGTTGACCTAGTGAGAAACTCTGCCTTGACTGGTTACGGGCGGTCGATGCGATGCCAAGTAGCGTACATATTACTAGGGCGATTTGAGGGCGATGTACACAGCTAGCACAAAGTAGTATGTTGTGATGGACTTGAAAGGGAAATACGACGAATGTCAGAACTGTCATTCAAAGATCTCTCACTCCTTAAGTTTCTCACTCCTTCTCCTTCTCCTTCTCCTTCTCGTCCTTGTATGGAGGCACCCTCGTTGTCCTCCTCATCTCTCTCACCCGCTCCACCGCGTACGGTGTCCCCAGTCCCTGATATTACTGCTACAGCCCAAGAACGTAGTTCAACTGAAACTATAATATTCACCATCTACTCCATGTACGGCAACGACGAACAACGCCCTAGCTGGTCTGCCTCGCCCTTCGAGAACAGCCCTCGAGAACTTGACCTCTCTCTGGGAGACAGCTTCACTTACAACAACAGCTTCTTTAATCACTCCAACCCATACCCTGTAAACAATGATTCCACTTATGTTGATCTCTCCACACATTCCCGACCGCGAACCAAGTTTGCGAATCATCAGGAGGGTCCACGTCTCTCCTCCATCTCTGATACCCCCGCTCACCTCGAATACGCTCGCACGTCCTCGCAGCATCCCTCTTCTCCTGTGCCAAGGGACACCCTCGAGCTCCCTCCACGCTCACCACGCGTTTCCTCTGGCCAGAACCGTCCCAGAAGCACGGTGACTTCGTGTACTTCACAAGCGGATTCAGAACCCATCTCTCCTCCTGTGCAGCTCAACTCACTTCCTACTCCTCCTCATAGCCGTCCTCCATCCATCCTCAGAAGATCGGAATCCCCCTTACCTGACCCTACCTTGAGTTTCCTGCCACCGAAACCGTCCGCTTCCTTGGCCCCTCCTCAATCCGCTCAAACCCTCTCTTCTTCCACGACCACAAGACAACAATCAAAGCCTAGTCCACTCTCCAGCAAAACGTCTCTCGTCCCTTCAGAAGGGGAAGACTTGGATTCTTTCCATGTGCGCAGTACATATGCGCAGCTTGACGCAACTGGCGTGAAAGGTGACGGCTACGAAGACGGTGTCGAACGTACTCGCGCTCGACAACGCGCGAGCAGAGTGACCGAACTTCGTCCAGACGCTGCCCTAGCTAGCCCAGCAGAGAAATCGCGGGATCTTCTTCTTGAGGAGGTCAACGTTCTTGCTAGCCTGGACCGGTGAGCTGAACCCACGGAGTACCCCATCTCCTTTCATTGCTCATTCTATTGTCAGTTATGGTTTCTTCACCATTGCTTCTCACGATCGGCTAGTTCGCTTACCGTCAGCACCCTTGCTTAAGCGCTTCTCCACAGTCACTGCCGGGCCAAAAACAGCTCCAAGCCAGGCTATGTCCGTCACTTCATTACCGCCCCCATCATCTCCGTCCAAGGAAGCCGAGCGAATTGCCAAGTGGGGTAGAATGATGCAAGTCTCTTCCCGTGATAGCGGTAGAAACGTTGAGTCATGGGCCGTAAAAGCATCAAAGGCACACAAGTTGCGCAAACGGGTTTACAAAGGCATTCCTGATCGGTGGAGAAGCGCAGCATGGGAAGTACTCATGAATGCATATTCCAAGTCGGGCTACAACGAAGCAATCAGATTAGGGAAACGCTATCGATTTGATATTGAAAAGCCATCAAGCTATGACATACAAATCGATCTCGATGTCCCTAGGACGATCAGCGGCCACGTCTTGTTTCGGACACGGTACGGTCTGGGGTAAGTGCACCCTGTTATCGTCGTATTTTTACGCTAATATCATGTGTTTAGTCAACGCTCCCTCTTTCATGTCCTCCATTCATTCTCTTTGCGATGCGAACAGTGCGGCTATGTCCAGGGCATGGGTCCAATAGCTGCTACCCTTCTCTGCTACTTTGGGCCAGAGAAGGTTTATGCGGCGCTTACGCACCTGCATGATGCCTATGCCATGCATATGGTCTTCTCGCCTGGTTTTCCCGGCCTTTTGGAGACCATTTATGTTCAGGAGCAAATCATGCGGCTCAAGATGCCTGATGTTTATGCTGCTTTTAAAAAGCACATGATCTCAACGACATCGTACGCTACCAAGTGGTATATCACGCTATTCGCCAATTCGGTGCCCTTCCAGACGCAGTTACGATTATGGGACGCGTTCCTGCTAGACGGCCAAGACGTATTTGTCGCCGTTGCCGTTGCCATCGTCTGGACGTACCGAGGTAATGTCTTTGTCCACTCGTGACAACCAAAAGGATCTTACCCCTTCGAGCCATGCAGATCACATCACGTCGAGTTCGGCCAACTTTGAGACCGTGTTATCATTGTTGTCGTCTTTCTTCGTTCCGGAAGACGAAGACCCCCTCCTGTCTTGGATAGAACAGCTCCTGGCAGACAAGAAGCTGAGAGCACAGATGCACAGCTGGCGGCAACACTGGCATCAGCTCGTTGCATCCGGTCAAGAAGGGAGTGCACTTTTATAAGCCTTGACGTCCAGCCGTCCTTGTGCACCTGTCGATGCCTGCTTCACATCGCTTGATCACACATTGCACTTTCATTCTTTTTTTTATTCCATTCATATATACTTCCATGTCATGACGAACACTCTTTTTTGCATCGTCCCCGGAACACGCTTGGCTTATTATTGCTTACAACATAAGGTAATCTGTCGTTGTATCCATCTCTCCCATGACCTTCAAGTGTACACTGCAAATCGAATAAAAATACAATCATGCGTCCATGGCACCTTTACTTCTCCCCCTCACGGCATTGATAAGATGTGGAAATGAATAAGATTTGAATTATAAACATGAAGCAGGACAAATATTTGAGTCGTGTGCGCGATAAGCCATACAGAAGCACCATAGCAAAGCCTCACTGTTCGATCGTGGGTTGAACTTCTCCCTCCTCTCCTCTAGGAGGTTTTCGCCCCTCACACCCACGGCGTTCTTCCAATTGGACCTCACCAGCACAATCGTGGCTACCAATCAGGAGTATGCCACCAATCCTTAAAACTAGCGAGTACCCTTTGTCTTGCCGTGATACCTGCAAGGATAATACACAAGTCCATCATTGAGTTCTTCGAGCAAGTGCGTCCGGTCCGTGACCCTTTACCAGACAAACCCGATAACGATGACCGCTCCCAAAGTGCTGACGAACGCGACAGACAATGCAATCTTGGCACGCTTGTACGTCGCCTTTTTAGTTATCCACTGTTTGATGCTGGTGGGGCCCAACCTCGGCCTTCTACAGGTGGCGCCAATATTGGAAGTTCATTACCGGTTGGATGGGGCGTTACTCGTCGTTTTTTTTGGAGCCTGGTACAACGTCGTGGCTGTCGCAAGTAATACTGCCTGTGTGACGAGGGCGTCTGGACCGAGCCTAACGGTGTCTTGGCTACGTTCACCGTAGGCGCAGGCGAAGATCATATGTGTTCGCAACGACTGCGATGTTGTCAGGGATGAAGGGAAAGCGTCAGGAATTATGGACTCGCCTCCTCCTAAATCCTTTGAGCAGAGGTACACCTGCAAAGACCAGCGATCCTAGACCAGTGAAAAATGTGACTTCGAATGGTCCTGCGATATTTCTGGGACGTGGTTACCGCCTTTGTCGGGCGACCAGAGCTCCTGTTTGCACTGACAAGTTTGTCGGTGATGGTATTGTCCACGTAGGTACACCACTTCCGCTCGTATCCCTCGCTGGGCAATGTAAATGATCAATATTAATGGCAAGAGCATCTGACTGAGGACAGTGCACAGTAGAACGCAAGCGGTATCGGCCCATCGACTGAGAAATGTGACGTAGACTGCCATCGATCGGTCTATGCAGCCCAACGATTCATAATAATAAAAAGTACCTCACCGAGAGGATAATTCAAAACCATGATATCTCGTGATGCATAGCAAGATGAAGACGTTGGGCCGAACTCACCCTCGACCACCAAAAGGCCAACCTGATAATTCATAACAGGGGAAGGTAGCCAACACTATGCATTGTGAGATAGTATACTGTAAATGTTAGCACAACATATTACAGTTGAAAAGGTCACATGCATAGCATCGGAACCGACAAAAGTTGACGCACTATGGGATTCATGCATCATTAGAGTGCAGTTTGGCTGGGAGGGAGCTCCAGTGTGGCTCCTCGAAACTATGCATTACGGGCTTATAAGCATTACCTTGTGCATTGTGACCTTTTCAATTGTAATAACTGAACACAACATTTTACCTTGAGACGTCAGTACTGGTTTCGAAGAGAACACGTCCATTGAATTACTTCGCCATTTCGCTAATTGCATGTCCTGGTAAACGTGCAGCTGTGACTCGGAGAAACTCACTCGCGGCGGCGACCTCTGGTGATCGGCCAAGTCGCTGCAAAAGGGTAGCAGACTGAACAGCCCGCGAATTAGTGATTGGCTGAAGAAAAATGTCGCAAAGTCCGAATCAAACGGAGGGTTGCACTTACAAATAAGACGACGCCAGTGATGACTACTGCTCGTGCACTGACTGTATTCGCGGTGCGACGGTTCGGAGCGCCCGCGAGGACTTTGTCCAATGGACTGGAAAATAGGATTGGGACCTTCGGCGCGAGCACCGACAAGGTAGCCAAGAGGTGATTGAGGGTAACCCGTTCTACCAGTGATTCGATGAAGCCCTGCATGATGCTGTCACACTTGTTACTGCCGTGCCAAAAGTGCTCGCAGCAAGATCCGTGGTTGACAAATGACCCGAGGATACGTGCCTTGTCTTCAATGTCCTCCGTAGAGGCAATCGCAGTAGCGTTAGCTGCGTGACCGACCAGAAGCCATATGATTACCTGCCGATGATCCGATGGCCTCAGGGCGAGACTCGGGCCTGAGGCCTGGAGGCTGGAGAGACTTCTGCGACATCACCGGACCGCGGTGGTGGGAACATGCCTTGCAGTTCATCAGATCTCAGACGTAATAGACGGCAGCGATCCTTCCGCACGGGGCTTCGGGTTCCTCTATCCCGGTGCTGCCATAATGGGTTTGCGCGATCAAACCGACCGGATCCACCGCAAGATTGAGGCTGGTGCGTGCATCCTCGCCGGTACGACTGCCTTGAAAAGCATCAGGAGGATTCCTCGGCCGTTTTGGCGGATGACTCGCTCAATGTTCACCCTAGACTCCTAGCAATGGTCGACTATGTCAATAGCGAGCGCAGCGAAATTCGTCAGTGTAGAATGGTGTAGCCTGGGAGCACACCAAATGATTGGACTCACCGTACATAAGGCCAAGACGCTCCAAAATGTTAACTATAGCGACATAGTGTATGGGTGTGGGCAACCGGACTCGGACATAGCTGTCGAGTGATCGAACCCTGACCATGATGCATGAACCGCCAGTTAACGGCCCGGGTATTCATGTTCATTGGTCATGCACGCTGCGTCTTAAAGGAGGGACGGCTTTCTCCATGGTTCGAGTCTGGGCCAATGCCAAAGTACGCCAAGTAGCCCTGCCACCGCCTGCAAAATCAACTCGATCCAAAGGATGAACTTTGTGGACTCAGATATACACTGGCGTCGGGTGGAAGCAAACACTTGATGTAGTAGTACATCACGGTGGGTAGAAGACAAGGACGCCACACATCCAACCATGTTGGTTCGCACACCAACCGCATGTATGCTTGCGGTGCTGCGGTGTGAATCCACATTTCATCCCCATCAGCACTAGGGTCGTGTTATTGAAGTAACACCGGTTTCCACTTTAAGGGGCCAGGCCCACTTGATTCTATGTCAATCACTCTTCGTCTTCACCCATACTCTCACTCAGATCACCACCGCCCTCCTCGTTTTCACCATACTCGTCTACAATATCCCACAAGGCACTGACCAATTCCCCCACCTCATCATCCTCTAGTCCCATTGCTAAGAGTGCACTATCGTGCCGTTTTGCTGCGCTCTCCACGAAATGGGCATATTTAGATAGATGACCTCCCGTAGACGGAGACGTTGATAACGAAGAGATCATCTTAAGTGCTTTAGGTCGAGCATCTGGAAAAATCGGAGGGAAAGAAGTGGAGATCGGATAGCTCGGCAAATGGTGCCTTCCCGGTGCGATGCCGGTTTAGACTGTGTCACATGAACAGGGGGATTGCGCGCACCACATCAAGAACGGTTCTTTCAGTTCATGTGCTTCGCTCCACGCATTGTAGGTTACTACTTCATCCTGGGAAAACCCACGGGACACGTCTCGTCTTGCGAAGGGTGTCCGATCCTGGGATGCGCTCAAGAATCGAGAACGTAACATGACCTCATAACTTACGTCGGAGTGGAAGGATAAATTTGCAATATCCCGAAGATTCTCAGTAGAAAATCCCTGTGGACACAACGTACCACGAAGTACGGCAAATGGAGATGACTTCCTCCAATTCAAATGAGCGACCAATGTTTGGAGGTCGTCTGAGCCACCCTTCAACCTATTTTAAGAATCCTTAACCGATATATCTGCAAAAGATACATGTAAGCGTTACCTCAATGGGAGGGTTGCAGTTTCAATGTAAGCAGATAGAATTGAAGAGGATTGGTAGATAGATTCATTCTGTTGCTGTTTAGTCTCGGAAGTAACAGGATAGCGGGGATGAACATCGACGACATGTCCAGAAAACCAACAACTCTTTTCCCAGAGAGGAGGGGATAAAATCGGAACGGTCAGATCGCAAAACTCGGCGAGGCTTCGTAATGAAAGGGTGTCGTTGAGGACTTGCTTTATCTGGGATGACTTTTGACCAGAAGAGTTGGACGAATGTATGCATCAGTTGGATATGACAGCTCACGTCTCCGAGGTTGGCATCGAGCGGGCTGATGGTTGAAAGACAAGCGAATGTCACGAGCGTGGCTTTTGGATGCTCCTCACGGAAGGCAGATAACAAGGAGTTTGAGAAACCACCGAAAATTGATGTGTCTTGGATCATCTGTACCCCCTATGCAATGAATCCTGCCGTTCAATCCTTGTCCGCAGACGTGTTAGTCCCCTTCACCTGGAAATTGTCGCAATCCTCCACCAGGAGGCGGAGGGACCCATCCATTAGTTCTGCATTCTGGCCAACCTTTTAGCCCAAGGAAGTGGAATTTAGCAGTATGCGCACATTGTCGTACCGCAAAAAGGTCTCGCGGCTGGCATTCCAGTCACCTCCCACAAGTTCTGGCACATCCGGAACAGCCTGGATCGACTTGGGATCAAAAAAGACACGGCTAAAATCGGACCAATATCTGATTTTTGTAGCGATTGGTCCAGCTTGTTCACTGTTATCCTCAAGGTCGAGACGAGAATGGCATTCGCTCTGGGGTATTTTCTCTTGCTCGTGGCGAACTACACCCCCATGCCTATCATGACAGGAAGGACGAGCCGTCGTGCCTCGGGACTCGACGAACTCACCAAGTTGTCGGCCGGGTCGGAGCCTCTTCCTGACGCGAATTCCTTGTAAGTGTGCCAAAATTTGCTTTACAAAACCGCGATTCATGAGCTGACGCCTGGATGCTCTTGGCAAAAAACACTCGCACATTTCTGATCAAAAGCAAGGAGCCTCGGACACAGAGTAGGCTGATTCTGTGAATTGGGTGTAGCTGATATACTACGTCAGGTTGCGGCAAGTACACCGGACGTACGTGTTCATCACGCCCCTCTTTGAATGAGATGTTATAATCAGTGATGGAGATGTCGTTTTCATCGTAGATAAAGTAATTCTCCTGCGTGTTCCAGTAGTGAGCTCCGGTATAGTTCGAGAGCGAACCGGCTTGAATATGGATGATCTCTCTCATTGCTGTCGGCCAGAGCTGAAGGAAACAGTTGGAAACTCAATGGCTTGAAATTCCCACCTCACGCCGGATAACTCTCCGCCACTCCGCCAACTTCATGAAACTTGGGCGTTTCACTCAAAATACCTGTAGGGTTGGCGCAACAGCTACAGCAAGTCATCCACAGGGTGTCGTCACCTTATTGCGCTCGATTCTATCCATGTACCCACATGACGCTGCCACATTGAATGAAACAATGCCGACAATGTCACTCCGCAGGTTGGTATGAATTTCTTGCTTTGATGGCCAACTGATGGTGTTTATTAAGTAGTCCGAAGGCGCTCAATATTTGAACCGATGACAAGTGTGGGTGCCAACGTGATGAATGAGCATTATCAACCAGAAGCTCAGCACCGCCTACTGTATCAAGCCGCTAAAACGCTCCCAAGTTCATGAACTCGCCACCGAACGAGGGTTGCTCGTATTGCCGGGAATCATCCCGTCGTCGTGCTCTCAAATGAGTTCCGAACCACGGCCGTTCGTGATTGACCTCGTGTGAGCATGATGCTGTTCTTCCCAAGGGCTGTGCTATTTTCCGTTATGCAGATCAATGCTAGGCACCACTGTCACCCCTCCCGGATTCAGAGACACAGACATTTACTGAGTCAATCCCCACTCGGGAGGTAGGTCATCGCTGATGCGCCCATATCGACTGCCACGAAGTGGGTACGGAGGCAAGTTAGGGGGTGTCTCCTCGTCACAGTTCCCCGACTGCTAGGATCGAGCATGGGATTCCCATGGTTCATGAAACGATTTATCAGTAATCGACTTGGCTGCAAGACATGTGTTCCTTTCTGCATTGAATTAATTCACGATTTCTGTTCTTCAAGCCCCTCACACGTTGAGCGCCTATCAAACGGCGCCATGATGTTGGTGCAGAGACTAATGCCGATCATGACATGTAACCAGATTAGTTTCGGCACTGCATCTGCCAAACATTAATATTTTACAAGACCTTTCCCGTGATTTCTCTGAAATAATACATTGGCTAAACCCTATCTTTCGAATGGTCTGTCCGCTTTATCAGAAACATCCTTTGACCGGATGGAAGATAGCGAAAGATGGCATGTTTCTTGATAAGGGATTTCGTACGCATAGCGTTATGGTGTTAAATTTACACAGTTTGATGGAAACATAGGCGCCCGGACCCAGTCACCTGGTTCACACTACTGAATATTATCAATTTCAAAAGCTCAACTAATAGCTATATGGGATCGGATTGCATGCCTGCCATGGGGACGACAACAGCTGTTGAACGCTCGGACTTTTACATATTTGCATGTCCTCCGAGGCAATGGTACGACTCACGCAATCCGCATGTAGTATACATAACCTTGGCTCACTTTCATCGATCTCCGCTTTAGCGCCCGCACGAGAGCGATATATAGGGAGTAGCCTGATGGCAGAATATATATCGCCGAAAGAACCGAGAAGAGAACACAGGGTAGGGGGTTGGAAAGCTACCTTGTATGGAGAAGAACATCGATCTATGCAAAAAAGATTGACACATCTGGCCGGTTTTTGTATTGAGATTTATCCGAAGCGTCGTGAAGAGAACCCCCAACACCGAGTCTTATCTCTGGCCCTACGAGGTTTACATTCCAACGACGACACTTAATGCACCCCAAATAGCACCGGATAGTCGGCCAACGTCACTGAGCGTCACAGTGGTGGCAAGATTCCGAAAGCGATAGGCCACCAGCGCGCAAATAGCGAACCATACACCACCGTGTTTGCTGGTGGTGAGAAGTGAAATGAAGATCAAGGGCCCACACAGACCCAGGTCCGTCTCAAAAGCGAGCAGATGTTGATCTTGTATATGACGTCCTCACAACGTACTCGCAAGGAAGTTCCCTGCTGCAATGGGGAACCGGTTGAGGGTAGAAGTCGCAGCACCGAAGACGGGGAGGTTTGCCTCCCAGGACCCGAGGATATAGAGCATAGCATGGAGAACCAACACATACAGATGATGACGGCCACTGTGGGCGTGTGACATGGGATAATCGGACAGCAAACGGGTCTTCTAGTGCTGATGGGGAGCGGATAGTCTGGGCAGAAGGTGGGAGTAGTGCAGGGTCTCCAATTTGCTTCCCTTCTTCGACGGAAGGGGCAGGAACTGTTTTTCTCGCGAGGCTTCAAGCCCATTTCCGTTGTGTGTACGTCTTCGAAGTATCTGACTATAATCAACCAGAAGATCACGTAGCAGTAATCCATGAGCCAACCAGGACTGGTGTATCCGTTGAAGATCGCGCTTCGGAGCCCGGCGCTGTACAACAAACTCCCGAGGAACGAACCGAGGGCCATTTCCAGAGCTTGTCTAATCACTAGCCAGCTGCAAAGCATCGTCCGACGGCAAATTCCGATGATTGAAGGATCCGTCCAGTAACGTTTGCAGTACACATGAGACACAAGAATGAACACCGCTCGAACATCGTCCCATGAAGACCAGGTAGTATAGGAAATTGGCACGATATGCGATTGCATATGCGACATTTCCCACAATGCCCACGAGACATTCTATACGCAATGCCGTGAAGTAGTTAAGACTGTGTACAATGCTTCTCTGATCAATCTGAACATGAATGTCTTGATCAAGTGGGTAAGCAAGTGGACACAAGAAAGTTAGAACTTACCCCGAAGAAGCGCAAACAGCCTGAGTCTTCCAAACTCTAGCCATAATGCGCCCACAAGAGTCAGAGCCAGAAACATATACATTTGGCACCCGCAACCTGAATCAGTCAGCGGGTCATGAACGCATGTCTCATGATTATCGCGATCAGGAGACCGACACACCAGGATTTGAAAGACTCTGAGGCTCAGTAGCGTGTCATGAAGCACGCCCTAATGTGTGTGGCTCGGGCAACTACTGTCAGAGTCTTGATTCATTGGGAGTTAAGTATGACGCAAGCTGGTTACGTCCGTCCGTGTTTCTGTGCATTCTAATAGATGTGGTGAGACAGATATGGAACGTAGATTCACCAGTGAGCGCTTGAGCGTCTACACGTCGCCGGTCGCATCAGTGGAGCTCTCCGGAGGAATGTCCGTGTACGGGATGCCATTTCAGAGTCAGTCTATCCCCATATATTGAAGTCACGCAATGCCGCATCACACCAGTGTTGCAAGAGCACACGGCCCCCTCGTGTATCAATTACAAATCTGCCCTACCGCTGGCGGATCCGACGGACGCGTGCGGATTAGTCCAGAGCGGAGCTTCTGTCAGGGATTTGAGCAAAGAGTGTGAGAGCATGTGGAAGGTGGCTTGCAAGGGGGAATGTGAATGCTGTTTGCCGCTGTCATGCATGCTGCAAACTTTACAGTAACGTTCGACGTTCCCATACGCCTAAGATACCTGCAGCGACGTTGTACGCAAGTACAGTAGCCATTGTTCACAGCAAGGTACTACCCTCACGTGACCTTCTCCCGTCGAAGTGACTAAGTTGGCGCGATTGTTGGCGCTGCTTAATATTTTACGTGAGACTCTGTTTGTGTATCTTCCAAATCTTGAAAATCCCGGCGTGAATTGCTCATCCCGCATCATCTCGCAGGTTATGACTCACCGTGCTAGTGGCGTCAAAATTTGTCACTACTGCGATGCTTTTGTGTTGATAGACGCTGTGGCACTTCCTTGTTAGTTTGTCAGCGTAAGGCAGACATGAAGCACGTACGTCCGGCGGGAATGGAAGCTCTGGTCAAGGTGAGTGACTTTCCCGTGTTTGGTCTAAGGAACGGCATGGCATGAAAAGCGGAGATTCTGTATTCTCCATTTAAGTGGGTGTAGATCTCCGCGCGGGTATGGCAATCAAACAACCCTCCTGCCCTTGATTTCCTAATCGCCACTCAACGGTAGGCGCCTGATGACTGACCAGTTCTGCATTGCCGTACAGAGTCTGATGAGCGTCAGATCCAACGCAAGAACTCGTTTATATGGTAGGCGCTAACAGGGCTTGGTGATCAGACTACTCTTAATAAAGGCGGCTGGGAGCAAACAACACGCGTCCCGGCTGCTTCCACTTCCTGAAATCTTGATACAATTTTTGGGGTTCCTAAAGAAATGACGGCATGAAACGGGCCATTCAATGAGCGCCTGCTGAGCGGGAATTCTGCCCATGAATACAGGAATTATGGTCGCCTTGAGGCGTCCACTGCCTTGCGTTGACGCCAGAATGTTCCGAGTAGAATATTGCATCACACGATCCCATCCCATATATAAAGTGGATGCAGAATGGATCAAAGCCAGAATCTCTACCATACATAGCAGGATAACTCACCAATGGTGCCTCTGTCCACCTCCGACCTCAATAACCCCCATACCTTCCCTACATTCCTCAACCTACCTGCCGAGTACGAGGTAAACAACGCGTACTTCTCGTCCACAAAGCCGCGAAAGCACTGGTGTTTCCTCGGCCGGGTGGTCAGCAGTAATGTTTTGGTGCGCCTCATGCTGCAAGTGGAGGACAGGAAAGGGCACGACATTCTGGTTGCATTCCACACCGACGATCGTGGCGCCGCGTTCCAAGCACTCTGTACTCCTGGGAGCACCATCGCAGTGCTTTACGCCACACGACACACTTTTGCGTTTAGCCCACCTGGTTTGAGACTGGAAGAGGGTGCACGCATAAAGGTGTTCCCCTACACGCTAGAAGCGATGCTCAGAACAAGCAGGGCAATTTTCGAGAGGGATAGAGTCGCGAAGTGCGAGGCTTGTGGGAGAACGGACGAGAACCTGAAGAAATGCGCACGATGCAAGACTGCGTGGTATTGTTCCAAGGCGAGTCAATTCAAATACGTTAACCAATCATTAGAATGTCAATATTGCTTCAGACATGCCAGACAAACGGATGGGCGGCGCACAAGGACGAGTGTGCCATTTTCCGGGACGTACAGTGGTTTGTAACCAGGAACTGGGAGACCAGTATCAGTACCCACACGTTTCCTGTTGAACGGGTCCCTTGGCGTGCGCTAGCGCCTCATTAATTACAGCTTGGTTGCCTTGCAGTGCTTATCATTCCTATATATGATTTCTCCTGTAATGGCTCTTCACGGGGAAGTAGGTCCACCCACCACATATCATCTGTATGTTCAGTATGCTCGATCGAGGGATCACGTCTCCCGGCCAATGTAACTTAATTGATGTAGAAGCACTTTCTCTCAAGTAAATATATTGTGATGCGGCAGGGTTTAGGCGATCTACTATTGTTTGGAGCTATGATGGAACTGTCAGAAATGGTCAGCCACCATCAAGGTAGACCGTGTAGGGCACTTACGATGTCACGTAGCTGAGCCTGGGCATCATTGAATTGCTTATCGAGAAACTTAGACTAAAAGAGAGTGCAAGTCAGCCGATGGATTAGCGCAAAACGCCTGAGGTCACCTTTTTGTTTAAACTGTTGATATCGTCCGTCAATTCTTTCTCCTGTCCCTTCAATTCTTGTTCCATGGCTTTCTGGGGAACCATCATGAACCTGGGCAACTAGTTATTCGCCGTCCTGGTTCCTGAA
>JBBPQZ010000579.1:0-13795 GCA_038092795.1 Boletus rubissimus | reverse complement strand
TTCTCCATGATGTCCATGGCAGCCTAGTGCCCTGTCACGTCACGGGCGTGTTACACGACACACTCGCGAACACACTTGCCTTGTGACTTCCAATGACGACGTAGCGGTATGTACCCGCTCTGAGCGATATGAGCGGTCCATACTGTTCGATCCAAGACGCAGACATCAAAAAAGGACTGTGAACGGTTGATAAATTGTCATAATGAACACGCGGCCAAGTTAATGAAAGGAAAGGAGAACGTACTTTTTCTCTGGAAGCCGATGCCCCATGATGGTGTCTGTAGGCGGACTCGGAGGAAATCGATACGACGTCTTTCGGACGGACGTATCACCATAACATATGCGAGACCGAATGAAGAAAAGGAAGAGGAGAGTAACCCCCGCCACGACGACGCCAAACACGTTCCCGTTAAAAGACATTGCAATCAAACCCTTCGGAAGAATCCACACTCAAGAGGGTGGGGGGGGAAAAGAGGGAATCGTTGCGCTGGCGTCGCCGCAGGGGTTACATATACGTGAGCACAGCAACATTGTTACCAAACCCTATGTGGCGTCGACCAAATAACCTCTTCGTCTTCTACATGTAACTGACACGGTGCCAATTGTCTGCTCCTTTATAACTCGGGGAATGTGCCGACTGTTTCCGTAGGACTGCTGACTGCAATAAACAGCGAGACGAATTGTCAAGGGTCTTCATTGAAGTTCATTCTGCTCATAACTTAGGTTCTTGTCGAACCTCAAGGCCTCAAGATCAGTCGCTAGTTCTATTTGGTCGACGTCACATATAAACAAAAATCCTGAACACTGCGCCATCACAACCATAGCTGTAACGTCAAATGATGTATGCTATGCATATCATATCATGCCCCAAAATGCATTCAACGGCAAATCCCCAACGGCAAATCCGATGGTACAACAAAGTAAAAGACCAACCCCTAAAGGTCTAAGTGCTGTGATCCACAGAAGCTAGAATCACTTGTATGTACCGAAGGCAAACACGGGGGGGTGGCATGTCACGGTGGGATTGGGACCGGGATGTGATGCCGCCTTAGTCTCCCTAGTAGGCAGACCAAAAATTTGGAGATACTATCTCTTTGGTTATGTAAGTGGTCGATCACATAAGTACCATCGGGATAGGTCTGTGTGAGGGAGTCCTCGGGAGAAACAAAACCGACCACTGCAAATTCTGAGTTTGATTCGTATGTATTACAGCGCTTCCCGAATAGATGGAGACTTGCGACTTTTCTTTACTGCTACTAGTGTACTGTACTCTTTTCTTGTACCAGGTTGGTGGGCCTCACTGTCACCTAGAATTTGGAACAACCTATGGGGTATGGGTTCCACTTATGGATACAAAATCCTGCAAACCGACTCACTGCGGCAGCGAATAGAAAACTATCAGGCCTTCAAGGAGTATGGGCTATGCCTCAGGCTGGCAGGTACAACCCAGTGATATGTGTTGGGAGGGAGCTGACTGTACATGCTTCCTCGAAGTGACTAGTTCACGAGTGCTCAATATCTTCCCAGGTCATTCTCCTGCGGTCAGCCAGATCTGTCTCGCCGACCTCGACCAATCCGGTGACGACCCATGTAAACCGCTCTGTATGCTTTCTTGATGTTCCGCTGGCGCTATTCTGGTTCGGGGTCTCGGCAGACGTTGGTGGGTCCGTTGAAGTGATATGCAAGCTCCCCATGGGACGCCGGTGCGATGCGAGTGCAAGGCAAGGCAACCAGCATGGCTAGCCCGGTGCCCCTGACCTCATGGGAAGCATCGAAGAGTAGACGGCAAGCCTTGCACACCACAATTGTTTCGAAGTTGAACACGCGGTGTGGAACGAAAATTGATGTCACACAAAGTGATTTTCTTGAGGTTGTAACTTGTGGTTGGTAGTTGGTAAACAGCAAATTTTTTCCAAATGCGTTCTTGCGAAATGGAGCTCACAAAAACATCCGAGTGAGCCCTTCCTCCGTAGCTTTAGTCGAGCTTGCTCTTATCTGTTGTTCCAGAGCCCACGTTCGTCACCGAGTGTACCTAGAACAGTCGACAGCGATACACGGTGGTTACCATGTAAGCGTGACCACTGGGCGATTTTTTTGAAACTATGCACATAAGCCTTATGTGCATGGACCTGGTTTCAAAAATTTCAAGCTTTTTGGTGCCGACCAAATTTACCTTCCAGTACCTCCACCTCTCATTGCTCTGGGTACGTGCAACCTACGACGCTACATGTACCACCATGGGAAAACCATGGGATGGGACCCATGCCTCGACTAATTGCATGTGACTTAACTGAAGACCTAAAGACACTATCGGTGAACGCTCTTCCCTGATGTTTGGCAAGGTCATTTGTCGCGTCATGCGTTCCACTCGGCTCGTGCGGTGGAGCTCCGTAGGTCGAGAAATCCTGTGAGCGTTTCCAGGCGCGATCAGTCGTCCACCTTTATTCAGAGACTCGAGGTGTGTTGAAACTCGCTTGCTGTGTTGATCAGGGTTCAACCTTTCATCGGGGTTTGGTGTCGATGGGACGCATCCAATCTGTACCGGTAGTAGTTAGCTCGCTGCGTAAACAGAGTATAAACAGCTTTCCTGCGCATGCCTTGGACGGTCCGATGTCGGGAAACGATTTCTTGTAAGAGCAACAGAACAAGCTTCGGGAAGGAAGGCACTCGCTAAAGCGCAGGGGCATAAGATCAATTCTTACGGTGCATGCAGCTGAACAGAAGGGATAAAGGGATACTAGTCAGCGTCACGAAGGTTACGACCAGAGATGCCAAACGGAGACATTGAAGTGTTTGAGACGACTCGTCACGGTGAGATCGTTGTCAGCAGTCGACGGGAGAGTAACCCCAAATATACTGAAATTGATCACGGAGGGTTCACCGAAGCGGTTTAAACGGCGAACAGAAATTCAAGATGTTTCCAAGGTTGTGTAGGCGACATGCCCTGTTGAGATGGAATCTCGAGTCTCCCGCACGGAGATTACTTGAATCTCGATGGACACATCAAGACTGATAAACGGGCATAGAGAGGTGAACATCTCGAGTCAGCCAGACAGAATCTGCCGGTTTTTGAAATTCTTGATGCAGACCGATGTTGAGAATGTATCGCGGAGGAGTTTGCAAGGCTGGTTATTTAACAAGAGGTACAGCTTGGAAGGTTGTTCGGAATGAGCGATAAGGTATCTTCCATTTTGGAAATCGCCTGGTCAAGGCCGCGGCGTGGGCAGAATGCACCAAGATTGTTCCGGAGAACAGTGCAGACGAGATGGCCAGGTGGCATATGTCGGAACGCACCTTCCCGGATTGAGATTGCTTCGCGTGGTCGCGCAAAGGTCACCTAGGCATTGAAAACGAATACTGAAGGAATAAATAATATATATAAAAATGGTAGTCAAGTTGAGTAAAATTGCAACTCTGTCTGCAACAAATGGGACGGTGATCAAATGTTTCAAGGTCAACGTCACCTCATTTAGCTTGACGGCAGACGGAAATCCGCCGGTAGCAAAGACGGTAGCCCGGAAAGGGTGACAGATTTCCAACGCAAGTATCCCTTAAAGCGCTTCAGATTCCGGGTCACGTTGTTGGTAATGGAAGAGAGCGGTTACGTCCGAGGCTCGTGAAAACAAAGAAGTAGGTATCGCCACTGTGTGGGGTACAGATGAGCTAGAGAGGTCACTGAATTTGAGAGAGAGGTAATCACCGTTCAGAGGCGTTCTTGATACATCCATGCAAATAAAGCGATGACCTTGACGATTGCGATAAAATTCAGAGTTGGGGTGCGCTCAGCGTAAGCTGCATACAGCAGTGCCCCTCATCTAAAGTCGATTCGGAGGGTGTCATTGACGACCCACGTCTATTCTGTAGGCTGGTTTGCACTCATGTCCTAGGCCAGTTTGCCCTTTCCCCCTGTCACGAGTTCGAGAAATTCAACGCCTAGTATCAAGAGTCGCTCCTCCTCAGCTCCAAGTCATGCGACGAGGATGAGGCCCATGACCGAAAAGCAATGTTTACAGCAGTTGCCAGTGGCCTGCGGATCTACTGTGTACTTACGGGCCGGAATAGATCCAATGCATCATGCCGGTCGGGGTGCTGCAATAATATAAGTCAGACGGCAGCGGATATCAGAGAGCCACGCACATTTGAAACCCTGCAAGGCCGCGTCGATCCACATACTTGGATCCGCGCGTTACCAAGATCCATCGAGTGGCAAGAATTATTACTGCCCGCCTAGCTCAATCGGATAGAGCGTCAGACTCTTAAGAAACTAGGCGATCTGAAGGCTGCGAGTTCGACCCTCGCGGTGGGCTAATCGTTTTTTTACCAATGGATGACTTCCCGTAGCCTCCGGAATAAAAGATCACAATAAATCGGAGTGTGAAAACAATTTGAAAATGGACGTCATCCCTAGCCGCAATGTACATGGTTGCATATGAGGCTGTGCGTGGCTTGGGCTCGGACTCCTTTGAGAGATGTTCAGCAACTGCCTTCTCCGGAGGGTTGTAAAATGAGGTGTAGGGCATGGATTGCGAAGTCGTTGTAGTGTTTAACGCGAGTTCGAACGTACCAGCGATAAGCGCATAACCAAATTCGGAAGCGGTAGTGGCCGAAAAAGGCAAGTCTGACTTTTATTCCGAGCAAAATAATATATTCAGGGTTCTACCCCCTCTACAGAGTGAGGTATATTCGAGGGTACTTCAAGGGTACTTATTTGAAATCGCCTTCATGAAACCTTCGGCATCGCGGTACGCCTTCCTGGTGGATCAAAATTTAATCTAAAATATTATAATCTTTTATTCCAGAGGCAACGGGAAGTCATCCAATAAAACAAGCCTTCCCCCCTTACTTCCTCTTTGATAGGGCGCTATTGCTCCATTACGGTAAGCACCACGTTCATATAAGCCATGGACGGATCCACCCGTGGACCGTGGTCTCAAGTCGACCGATCTAGTGAATACTCGAGCACCTTGTTCCCACTCGCAATAAGAGCCCTAGGTGCCCTTGTGATCCTGGTGTTCACCCCCCCTCACTTTCTTTTTCTTCACAGTCATCAAGTACATGGCATCGTATCGAGCAGGCCGCAGATCCAAATCACGCGATGCATCCCCGTCGCCCTCGTCCCGACTTTCTTCTTTCCTACTTTGTCTGGCCAGTGGCCACAACCCGGGCACTTGGCGCGATCATTATCGCTCTTTGTCCAATGACTTTACGGTGAAGTCGCTTTGTGTCGTTCTAATAACGCCGAACAACCAATCGCGAGCCTCCGTATGACGAACTCGATCCCCCCCTTCCCCCTTTTGCATAGCAAAAAGAAAGGTCTGCAAGCGCCCGTCTTGGACTCCGTCTGGATCCAAAAAAGAAGATGTAGGTACTAGGGTTAACCCCCCACTGAACCAAAATAAAGCATATAGTACGGTCGATATCCGTTCCGCCGTGTGCCGTCGTGTTTTCTTTCTTCTGCGGATTGGCAAGTGATACCTTTGTTTCCTCGATCCGTCAACAAAAAAAAAGGCGAAGACGGTGGCGACAAAAGATGGGTGCCAAGCGTCGTGAGACAACGAAACCCGAAACCCGAAACCCGAAACCTGTACCCAAGCCCTTTGATGGCCGTCTAGGTTCGATATCGATAATCAACTACGCCCGACTGGCAGCTGAGTCCAAAGTGTCCCACGTTTTTCCCACTGCTAAAGGAGTCATCACCTCGGTACGTCCTTTCCCCTGAAGAATGATAATCGCGCGTCGAGATCCAGGTATGTTAGCAGTCTCGAACCGGGCTTTACCCCGCCAAAGTATCAGGTTGTGTGTAGTATGTGATGATTTTGGTCGGCAGCAGGCTTATCCGAACTCCGAGACTATCTGTGTGGCGTAGAGCAAAGGAAGTGATAGAAGACCTGAGTGGAGTTGTCCTCCGCCGAAATGCTTACATCCCCCCCTTTGACACATACGGGGGTCAGTGAGGATTATTTGATCATTTTACATGAAATCTTCGGATACCCTCCTAACACGCGTGCGCGATAGCGATCCACGCCAACACATTGATTGAAACGGACACAGATAATATAGCCAGCTGTGCACGTGGAATTCCCCCCGAAAAAAAACACCTCGCATTGCCCGAAACACACGAAACAAAAATATGAAAGCAAAAGAGAGAGAAAAGGACAGAGGAGGAAGAGTACAACTCCACGTATACGCACGTATGTATGTATGTATGTATGTATGTATGGAACGCCGATGAACCATGTAAGTATGACACCACACCCTATCTCACACATAACGGTCAGTAGTAAAACCCTAGGAGAAGTATCATGAAAAGGAAAGAAAGGGGGAAAAATAAATCAAAAGCATCTACGCCATCAATGCGTATAAAGGAACGGAACAAGGTGTGTTGTTTTTTTGTTGTGCCAATGAACGTCGTTGTGATGTGAAAAAGTAAGGGGAGAATGGATGAGATGCAAATAGGAATGAATGAACGAACGTAACCGGTGATGCATAATGATGAACATGTACAGGCGGAGATGAAGCCAGCTTGGATCGTTGCATGATTAACCATGGGAAATAAACCTTCGAGGCATCCAGACACATAAACGCCAAGAGAAACCAACGCACGGACAGGGTCGCATGCGAGCGGAAAAAGGGTGTGCAGTGAAACGGCGCGCACACGACACCCTATTACCTTCACAACCGGTACTCTTCCGGTTCCCAGACCTCTGGAAAGGGATACCACATCGCAGGGAGCGGACAAAGCCTCATATCCCCTTCCTCACGTCCACATATCGCGTAATCAAGCCACGCGTCTTGATACCGGTGCGTGCCCGTCCGCTTGCGATACTCGAACCCCACTTTTCGAAGCGACTTGAGACCACGTGCAAAAAGGGCGGCGCACTCTTGCCGTACAACACGCCATGATTCCATGTCGTCTATTTCATCATATTCCGGGAATTGCATGCAAAGACGGAGGTCGCGCAGGGAGTAGAGGGGGAAGAGGGCTTCTAGATATTCCTGCTGTGTGCGATGGAAGATGAAAGCAACGTGTCTAGGGTCAGCATCCTGTTCCGGTGATTGTCGCAATCAAAATAATGACATGGTGGCAAAACCCGGGAACAAACGGGTGGCAAATTGGTACAGATGGAGGACAGGAAGGAGGAAGAGCGGACGTACACAGGAAGACACGGACTTGCCATCGTGGTAGCCACACCGCTCGATCTCAAGGACTTCTAGTTGGGGACAATGAGTCGAGATGAAACGACATATGGCTGGCGTGAGTTTGTCTTCGATAATGATACGCAAATGCCTTAGAGGGCAATTGCTTGCGCCAATATCTGCGAGCACGGTCTCAACTTGGGGTTGTGAGAGTGCGATAGGCCACCGAGGGAGATCCACCAGAGCCATGATGGCTAGTCGCCGGAGGTTGGTCATGTAGTTAAAGACGCCCTCGAGAACGCAGGCATTCGAAATGGCGAAACTGTCCAAGGAAGCAAGCTTGGCGAGATTTTCGGGATTGGCGAGGACGTAAGGATCGAGGAAGCGAAACTCTTGCGATCTCGTCTGAGGGAAGAGGAGTCGAAAATCACGCAACACAGGCATCCTGCGTAACGCGTCAAAGAGACGAGGGCTGTGGTAGGCCGCAGCAGGGGCTGGACCGACATGAAATGAGATATTCATATTCAGGTTCGGGATTCGGCCATGGAGGATGAATGTGGAGAGAGCAGGCCAGTCGATCGTGGCGAGACCGGTGAAGGCGGTTAAATCACCTGATAGCTCCAAGTGGGTGAGCGTAGGGGCGTGCTGGCGCAAAAAGACCCCAGAGGAGCGTATTTCCCTATATCCGCGGAGGTTGGCCTGGGCTCTGTATTTTCTCCTCCAGTCTCGCATAAAGTAGCTGATCTCTGCGAATTTTGGATCGGTTGGGCCGTCGCCGATACGTAGGGTCTGGCCGACGGGGGTGAGGTTAACCCGGCGGATTGGCGCGGGGTAGAATTGCATGAGGCTTTGATCGATGGGAGTGTCGATAAGGGTGAACGAGGAGAGGGAGCGACACTGGCCAAGGGCCTCGTAGAGAGCCTGAGGGGGGAGAAAAGGGGTGCTCAAAGTAACTTTATTGAGTTTTGGCATGCGTGTGATGGCGTGGACTGGGAGCTCCATGTGGTATGGACAATAAATGCCCTCGCGATCCAGATAGCCATAGCGAATACGGCCTGGCTCCGTCCACTCGTCGTGCCAGTCGAGGCGGAAATGCCTTGGGGACGGTGATAAGAGAGAATAAATGAATGAAGTAAGCATGAAAGAGGAAGGACACGAACCTGATGTACGGCCAGAGAGACTCTGGGTAGAAAAGGAGGCCGTGGTCTCTGTCTGTCTTGGATCTCTGTGGCCAGCGGGCCTCTGCGAAGAGAAAGGGGAGGCATGCCTCGCGGACTTGGCGGGATGTGCTTGAGAGGCTGAGGAGCGAGGGAGAGACGAACTCAGAGCCGGAAGGACGGAGGTGTGTGATGAGGAGGGGGAATATGTCTGCGATTAGTAGCGACATGGGTAGCAGTCGGGGAAGGGTTTGGATGGGGGGAGGGTCAGATAAAAGAGCAGGCAGAGGGCAGAGGTGGCATCTGAGTGCAGGGTCGTAGTAAATATGTCGGTGTTGGTCGCATGGTAGACTTGATCAGTTCTAGACCTCGCCTAGACCCGACGTCCCTTACGAAACCATAACAGCGTGTTCAACGAAAACTACACTACACAAATTCACTGAGACGCATATTTCTCCGTCCACTCTCGGCTCACTCGCTGCGCATCCTTTTCATTCTCCTTGTAGTGCTTAGCCACATCCGTCGCCAGCGGGTCATCCGGGTTGGGTGCACTCAGCAGCGCCTGTATCGATAGCAGCACCGTCCGGATCTGTAGGGCCGGGGACCATTTATCTGGTCCAGCATCCGTCATCCGTTTTGTACGCAGTGTATATACACGCTTTGCACCCACCTTTCAGGATATCCAAACAGATGCGCCCCAGTTTATCTATGGTGCCACCCCAAACAAGCAAAGCCGCCGTCGGGCATTATGTGAGCAGCGGAAAATAACAACTCCACGCCACCCCTCTTGGCACCGCGGAACATGCACCTCGTGTCCAAATCAACTCACCGATATTGGGATGGTATATCTTGGTCAGGAACCGTACTTTCGGCGGGCTCATCGGATACTCCTCGGGAAGGAACAGCTCTAGATGAAATACCCCCTCTATCACATCGTCAGAGCGTGTCTTGTGCGCGCGTGTGAGACCATCACTCACGTTGAAAGGGACTCCCATCAGGCCCTTGGATGGTCACATCAAAGTAACGCAGGTTGTCTTCATGCGGTGCAGCCGTAATCCCCGGAGCGGGGTCTGCGACAAGACGCTCAGTTTCCTAATCGTGCGCATCCACACACAAGTGCACGAGGTCAGCGGCGCGGGTGACACGACATCAACACGCAGACAATGATTACCTTGATGATTCGCTAGATCGACCACCCGCGCACATCAGCTTCCTGTAATATCGCACATAATGTGATCCACACCTTTGGCAGAGCCATATCTAGGGCGTAAACGAGTGTCGTGCGCGGCAGGTGTACAGCGATGGTCAATCGAGAGCAACAAGCCCCACAGCCGGAAGATCCCCTCGGATTCTTCCGAATCCCGATCAGTATTGAACATTCAATACTCTCACGGGTGCTAATTCGAACTCGCAACCTTCTCGAGATACTTACTCAGACGGCCATGTCTACCAATAACGATGCCAACGTACGTCGAGGACAAACCTCGGCTATACGACCCTAACAATCTGTAGGACAATGATGGCTGGGTCAAGCTCGTCAGCTCGGATGGATACGCCTTTCTCATCAAACGTAGCGTCGCCATGATGAGTGGAACGCTCAAGAACATGCTTAATTTTGACAGTTAAATAACAACTTCCTCTTCCATATCCTTTCTTCTAAATGTTGACCCCTGGGTTCCATTCCGCCACATTACTCCGACCATCTCTCATAGGTAGCTTCAAAGAAGCACTGGCTAATACTTGCCCAATCAGCGAGCGGTGAGTCATCATGCTGTATTGGGTGATTTCCAGCGTTCGCTTACATGACAACGGCCCGTTTACTCCTCGGTACAATGCGGGTCGATGTTCGCTCCCACATCACTAGCGCCCCCATCGTCGAAAAAGTCTGTGAATATATGTCCTTCAAGGCGCATTACGAAGGCCCAGGCTCCAAAGAAGACATTCCAATCAATGAATTCACGGAACGCATCCCGCCCGAAATCGCGCTTGAACTGTACGTCTCTAGCGAATGACATTCCTGAAACGCGTTGGCGCTGATCCTACCCCCCTTTTTTGGTCCTTCTATTTTTTTCCCAACCCCAATTTCCATTCCCCCCGAATTTTGCTTACATGTTTGTCGGTCCAGACTCTTGGCTGCGGACTACCTAGAAGGTAAATCACGTTGTTCACTTTTTGGCCCCATTTTTAAAGTGGAGGTTGTCCAATGATATGCTGATGAAATTGGCATTTGGCTTGGTGCCTTGTTGCCCATTTGTACCTAGTCTAAGGCTCTAGCCTCTGAGCAGCCTCCTCGGCATAGATAAACGCGCCTCTGTTTAGCACACATTTGGTGTGCGCCTTGCGCCTCACGGACCGGCTGGTACTTATCTGCGGGAGGCAGTGATATTAGTATTGTTTTTTTTTCTGGACGATTGATGTGGCAGCATGAAGTGAGGCAGCGCAAAGTACGAGCTTCTTTTCGTTTCTCTATTGGTTTCCCGAGAACGCGTTTCGAGCATGACATATGGACTAGCGCTTGTATAGGCAGCAGCTTCCCTCGTGTCTACAGCTTTGGAACCAAAATCATAATCGCACTCTACGCCGACGCATCACTTCTAAACCGCCTCCAACGCATTCTCTGCTTCCTTTCATCAGAAACCCGTAGGCCGACGTCTGGACCACACCCTACAGGAACGAATGATGCATGGTCAACAACGTGCCTGTGCGCCTGATCATACCAATCATCATCAAAAAGGGTTCATTTTCGCCAACACGATGCGTTATCAATCCCGCCTCTGTTCAATAACCAATGATCTCATGGATTGGGAAGTGAACGTTTGAACAACCACATGGACCCGGGACCAGACTTTCAAACCTTGTTCAGCGGCGCGTGCTCCTAATCACTGCAGGTCACCTGCTATATGTTTGCCCGACTGCGGGTGCGGGTGGACATGATTCATGATTTAGGTTTGCGCCAGCTGGACCCTGAATCGGGATGCTGACCACGACGTTATCATGCAATTGACAAGAGACGTCTGAGTAAGCACGTTTTACAGGATTGGTTGCACTTAGTCGGCTTGCGGATGCGCTCCGCTCTAACTCGTACCGACAACACCGGTTCGTGCTCTGCGGCGTTCTGCGCCGGACGGAAACGGGCGGTGTACGTTGGAATGATGTAAAGACGAGCCAATCGACGAGGTTCTAAGTGCGCAACGAGTTAATTTTAAATCTGCGGCACGATCACCGTATGAATGGGTCCAGACCTTGGAAGTATGTACGCCTTCAGGACACAAGACGAGCACGTCCTCTCACTTATACATACTGGGGCAATCCATCAAGCGGCGTCGTACCTTGCTCGTGCATGTGCATGTCTGGTGTCTGGGTTTTTGGGCTGGGCCGATGTGCGTCTGAATCTGGTTGGCCATGTAGCCGCATCACTGGTCGGGCTTGACGATTTTCCCCGGCGGTCGACGCGTTTGACTTGAGCTTTGCGCCATGTTCACTTGAGGCGTTTCAGCGGCCGATGCCATTCGAGTCACGGATACGAAACCGGTGCGCCATGGCAAGTACGGTGCGGCTGGTGGCCAGACAAGCACGTCACCCCTGACAAGACCGTGACTTTGGACGGCAGACGGCGGCCGTGTTTATGTCGACGTGCTGACCTGTGCAACAAAACTTGGAAACCGTCCAAAAGACGACACGGTCCGAAAGGCCTATCTGAATTATTTAACCCACGTCACCCCAAAATTCGCTTCGTAAATGATAGCATGTTGCACTAGGTGTTCGGCGGACTCGAAAGGCGACGTGGCATCGTCGGTTTGGACTCTTGGATATGGCTTTGGCTTTTTCTATTCGTGGACGTTTACCTCCAGAGTTGCCACGTGGCAGGTCGCGGTCACGTGCTACCTGAGTACCTCGTCAAATTTTTAATTCAGAGCAGCGCGTCCTCGCGTTGCCACCGTATTTTGTTGTTCATGATCGCTGATTATGGACCGTGAGCGAGTGAGCTCCGAGCGAGCTTGTGATGCACTCTTTACGGTTGTGTTTGTGATGATCGCATCGACGCGTCGTTGAACAGTTCCACATTGTGCATCCAATGCCTGCAATAATCTTGGGCGTAGAATGAGTGTGAAAACGCATACTAGTATAAAGCATGCGAATCGTTCCCTATGATTCAGCTGGTGCATCACGCGTACATCCTCCTCGCTAGTACACTACGATCGTTTCCATACTTGATATCACACGCAGCCCGAGCTTTATTCACCATGCAGACCGTTGAACCACTTCGGTTACCCTACCCGCCTAGAGAAGCTCGGAGCAGTGAAGCCGTTGCTGCCGGAATCGGGCTGGACAATTACATTGTCACGGACTCACGGCACGTCATTGGCCCAGGCAGGTCTCGGGAGAAAGCAAAGTCCCATTACCATGGGATTGAGGCCTATGTATTTGTTTCGTATTGGCCCTCACCGTCCGTGATCGTCCGTGATCCCTACTTGCAACGCACGCCAGTACGGAAAGCACCCCTGGAGAATATGAGGTTCGATAAGTAGGGCTAGATGGTACGAGTTCGAGATAGAATTCGAATCAGTCTGAATCTCGTCATCAGGATAACATGGCAAGTCTCACTCATCTTGTGCGGTGTATATTAATATTATGACGAGCAGGATCACCAACTTCAAACTCGGCCCGTATTACTTGCTCTCCTGACCATGGATGATCGACGAGGCCTCCATGTATCCGAGATAGAGGTACAATACTCACGACTTTGGTTCCTGCCAGCTATTTTAATGGTCTATCGTGTTCGCTTCCTCTAGCTTGAAATTAGACGACCCGCCCCAAAAACGGGCAAGCACCAAGTCAGAGATACAATTCAAGATATTATCAGGGGCGGTCAATATTCGACTACGGGAGAAACCACCCAGGCTGAGGAACCCCAAATGATTTGCGGTGCGTTGTGGAAGCAGAATGCGAGGTGGGTGCGTAAGGATCAATATCGCTCCAGATAAAGTGAGTCTCGCTTCCCCTCTGAGGCCCGCCTCGTAAACCAGATCTTCCGGCCCAGTAACGAGCAGTATCGTCATCTAGCGTCCATCCGGTCGCAATTAATAACTTGTGCTTCGAGTGCCAGGCCGCCTCTGAGCAGAGAGCATGTTATCGCTGTCAGAAGCGGCTCGTCGCGACATGCATGATGCATGATCAAACGCCGAGTTAAAATCTAAAACCGGAAGAGTACGAGCCTTGTCTTTGGACGCTGATGGGTCCCGACTCAGAGTCTGAGAAAACAGCTGGTCTTGGACACCGTTCGGGGGTGATGATTGTATCGTAATATGTTATATATCTGACAAGAGTGCTGACCGTGATAGAGTCAACATCCTCGTGGTATTCACCCTTGTGTTGGCTATTGTGGCCGTAGGTAACCCGGGTTAGAACGCCGGCCTGTACCGTGGCATCCCCGTTAGTAGCTGTACCGTCATGATCCGACCGTCATTGAATGGCAAATTTGACCATCCCAGTTGGTGAAG
>JBBPQZ010000578.1:0-13804 GCA_038092795.1 Boletus rubissimus | reverse complement strand
GTGATGACGTTGCGCAACATAGGGAGGAGAAGGAGACCAGCGTTAAAGGCAAGGCAGAGGCCGGCGCCTCTGGAGGCCCAGACGGACCATTTGAGAGTATTGAGGGCGAATAGCCTCTTCTCTGTTTCCTAGGGGGAGGGTAAGCGTGGGAGGGGAGAGGAGGGGGGGAGAGGGACCTGGAGATACCAGCCGAGTGCAAAGAACGCGAACTGGGTGCCGTAGAAGAGGAGATTGAAGACAAGACGTCTTGGGGAGAGTAATTCCTTGCGAAACCAGGCGAAGGACATGTTTAATTGGGTGCCAGCCCCAGGGTAATGAAGGAAAGGAAAGAAAGGGAGTCGGTAGTGCTCCGTGTGGACATGCTTTATATTTAAAATGGGGGGGCATATTCTTAGTGCGTCATAGATGCTCTTGCCAAATCGGGTCGTGGGAGTTCATGTCTATACATGGCGATACGCGTCGTTGGAAAACCAGTCGCTTTGCCTCGAACGTGCTCCCCGACGATGACGCAGACACGCGCCCTCCCGCCCCTCGTCGACCTCCCCGCCCTCCACGCCGCCGCCCGCGTCTTCCATGACCACTTTCTCAAGGACGTCCAGTCCATCCCCGACGTCGCTGACCTCTTCCCCCGTTCGTGTCCTCCTCGTCCTTGCACTCCCCCGCTCACCCCCTTCCAGCCGCAGGTCCACCCTCCTCCGCGTCCTACAGCGTCTTCCCTGACGACTATCGCGTCCCCTTTCAGAAGCGCAGGCTCGTCGGCATACCCGATGCCCTCTTTCAGTACTACAACAGTGCGTCTCTTCCCTCCCTCTTCCCTCCACGCTCATCCCTCCATCAGCCACCAGCGTCACCTCCCACATGGGCCTCATCCCCGAGATAGAGCGTGTATGGATCTCTATCGACCACAAGCTCTTTCTCTGGGACTATATCCATGGGTCCGTCCCTCCCCTCCCTCCCCTCCCCCTCCTCACCTCCCCACAGCCAGGACATCACCTCCTTTGTAGATCAACCCGACGTCATCACCCATGTCGCCGTCGTTAGTCCAAAACCCGCCGTATTCGTTGACGAAATATCCTCTATCATGGTATTGTGTACACCCGTCTCCGTCCTCCTCATCGGCCTATCGACTTTGCCTCTCCCTCAAAGCAATCGTAAAGACATTAGGATGTATGCCACAGACATGTCGGTCTCAACAGACGTAGAAATGTCCTCCGTCGTTGGCACACCTCAGGGTCGCATCTTCATGGCCGGCTCTCAGGATGGCTGTCTCTACGAGCTACATTACCAACAATCAGAGTCCTGGTTCGGAAAGAGAGTTCACCTCATCAACCACTCCGTCGGCGCGGTTCAGAGTCTCCTCCCCCGTTTCTCTTCCCCAAAGCCAGACGGTCGGTCGTCCCTTGGTTCCGTGTCCTCCTCTCACCTTTATCCTCCTTCTAGACCGCATCGTCTCCGTCGTCTCCGATCACAAACGCAATTGCTTGTACACACTCTCCGCCAAAAATGTCATTTCTCTTTATCATCTCGCCTCAGAAAAAGCAGTTCAACACATACAGACCCTCGCTAATCTGTACAAGTCTGCTCAGGAAAAAGCCCCTGCTTCCCCGGCAATAAACCCGTCCAACTTCCAGATCATCGCATTGCATGTTATCGATCCCGCCGAATCTCGTGTCGGCGTGCAGCTCGTAGCCGTCACCATGAACGGTGTGCGTCTCTATTTCTCACCAGCCCCCCCCAGCTTTTCGTATGCCCCAACTACAAATCCACCCAGTGCTCTACGTCCCCTCCAACTCATACACGTGCGCCTTCCTCCCCCAAATCTCTTCCACCCGGACGAATTGGCTCGCCCAGCAAACCGCGTCCCATCTACCTCTTACAGCACGGCTCGCGTGGCCCCACCACCACCACCATCTCGCCCGTTCATCGTTTCCGGGCTGGAGAACTCTTGCTATCAGCATGGTCTCACCATCTCAGCCCAGCCAGGCGATACCGATGGCACTGACTTTTTACTCTGTACGTCCCCTGATCTGACTCGCATAGGCACCCTCGGCCAGGTGTCCACCTCCACTCAGCAGTACGTCGCAACCCCCCAGCCAACCGCATACGCGGCCTCTTCGTATACTACTAGTGGGAACCAGCGCCCACCACTGACAGAGCATGCCACCCTGTTGGCAATCCCAGGACGAACTTGGGCAATGGCCAGCGTGCCACGACCATCGTTACCGCCCTCCACTGCACCATCGCCTGCCGTCGTCAATGAATTGGCGTTGCAGTTTTCGGAGCCACCTCGGCAGTTCATGATTCTCACTAACGTTGGGCTCACGTTTCTCGTAAAGCGGAGAGCATTGGATTATCTAAGAGCCGTCATCGAGGAAGCACAGTCTGAAGGCGCTGTTCAACCAATTATAGAGTTTAGAGATAGGTAAGTGTTCATCCGTCGACCTTGACAAGGACATACTGACGTCCCGCATTGCAGCTTTGGAAGAGACCAAACATGTGCCATGCTTCTCGGACTCGCTTGTGGAAACACCTTCATGGACACTGGTGATCACTCGATGCCTGGCACACTGTGTACTGTGAGTCCTGATGTCGCAAACATTGCAAAGCAAGCGTTCTATGACTTCGGCGAACGTCCGATCTGGACGGAGAGGGTGACATATGGCACGAGTAAGTTTCTCTTTCGCTTTCCTCCTAGGTGCCTGACCAACTCTCACTTGTAGGTGAAAGCTCTGGGAGTGCTATATTTAGCGGTCGCAGAGAAGGATTTGCCATGTACTTTGCCCGCCTTATCCGGCCGCTTTGGAAGGACAAGATAACCAAGCCCGGGTGTGTATTTCAATTATATTCCCTTCTCTACCATGACATACCTATTCGTGTTCGCCGCGCAGTGCTTTCGGTCTTCAAGAGTTGAACGTGGACGATAACTTGCTCGTTACCGTCCAAAAGAACTTGTATGCTCTCAAGGAATTCTTAGACAAAAATCCTCACCTTTTCCACTCTACACCGGGTGACCCTGCTGCATCACGTAACACGGTGGGTCATGAACAAGAAGCATGGAAGGTTCATCTTGATTTCTCGGTTTCAGTTACGACATTCTGACATTTCTTCCAGGCCGAACAAAGTTCAGTGGCCCAACTTCAAGCTCTTCTCACGAGAACGATTGAAGCTATATCTTTTGTGCTCTTACTGAGTGACTATCGATTAGGTGAACTGATAGCCCAGTGAGCACCCCCTTTTGGTTGTCATATACCAGCTTGACATGGTATAAGGTGTGACGCCGAGACTCAGAAACTGGTGATCGCGATGACCTATGAGGAATTGGTCACCACTCAGAATGGGATAAATGCATCGCGTGCACTGGTCAACGTGGTGATCGACCAGCAGATTGGTCAGCAGATCAGCGTACGTTCGTTTGGCCTTCCCTGCACATGGAGCTATGTTGACGGTGTCGCGATCAGGTGGACACCATCAGTGAAGTTTTGCAACAAAGATGCGGCTCTTTTTGCAGTACCGATGATGTTATGCTGTACAAAGCACGTAAATTTTCTCATGGCTAACACCCCAACTGACTGTTCTGATATAGGCCCGAGAAAACGTCCGCAAGGCAATCGAATCACGAAATCCTGCCGAACGACAAAACTGGTTAGGAGAATCATTGAGGTAATTACTTCCTCCACACCCCCGTCACTCCCTTATCTAGCTATCTGTTAGATTGTTCACGAAAGGGGCGCGGATATTGGAATTCGACAAGATCCGTGAGGTATGCGATGAATATCGAGAGTTGAGCTACGCAAAAGGTCCGTGAGCGCACGTGTGCACTCACTCTACGGCAACTCATGTACCATCAGGCGCCATTGAGCTCCCCCTGAGTTGCGCACAAGCAGTCGATCCCGACAACCTTGGTCTCGAGTATTGGCTGTCGGGGTGCCCATCTAACGATGACCGTGCAAGATGTTTCAAAAAACGTACCGACTGTTATCAGCTCGTCCTCCGTTCTCTCGACTCGTTTGAGGGAAAGGCCTCCCATGCTCAGACACCCGCCGAGGACCTCGATATGATCCGAAACCACGCGTATACGCTCGCACTTTCCAGTGATGATGAGATGTTCCACTCGACGCTGTACGACTGGTTGATTGACAGAGGACTGGCTGATGAGCTATTGGCTGTATGCACGTTTCACCCCCCTTGAACCATTGGATGCTGACAGGTGCGAAGTTGCGACCCCAATACCTCGAGGCCCACCTTCGGCGAGAGCCTGTTACACTCCCAAAGTATCAGCTACTTTGGCAGTTTTATGTCAAAGATGGCCAGCCACTGCGTGCCGCCGAAGTGCTTGCTATTTTGGCAGAGTCTACAGAGTATGTCACAAGGGTTCTCACTGAATCCTGCTGATGTAGATTGTTCCCAGCATTGACTTGGACTTGAGCACGCGGATCGAGTATTTCACCCTTGCCGTTGGAAACGCCAAGTCTCATCCGGTCACTGCGAGTGGCAGGCATGAGACTGCCATCGCATTCCTCACGGACCTTGAAGAAAAGCTTGATGTGGCTCAGGTGCAGCTTGAGGTGTATAATGCACTCCTTCCTCACGCGAGCAACCCTAGTGAGGAAGGTCACAGGATCAGACAATTAAACAAGAGGTTATTCACTATGTCCCAGGTGTGCCACCTGAATTAATTTCCCCGTTTTTTGCTCCTGTCTGACTGCAATCCATCAAGCTCTACCAGTGTTATGCAGAGCCTTTCGACCTACCTGTCATGAAACTCCTGATTCTTTACGTGTCAGAACACCGGGATGAACACATTGTTAGACCTATTTGGGACCGGATATTTGAAGATGGTAAGGAAACTTTGTTCGTCGAACTTGCACGGTTAACCCCTTGTTCAGCTTTGGAAAAGGACGCAGATACGCAGACACACGCAGACCACATCATAGCGAGCGTTGTCCCACTTGGAAAGCGTTTCTACCCTTCCGAAAGTGCATTTCCGCTGCGTAAGTCGACCATTCCTGTCTCCCAAATGGACTTGATAGACGCATGCTATCCAGGATATGTCGCGACGCTTCTTATTTCTTTCTCGTTGCGGAACAGGGCACAACTCCCAAAAGGTTGGACTCCTCGAGTTTTGGTTCAATGTGGCGTGCCACACGCAGAAATATGGGATGTTTTGCATGACATGTACGAGTCACATGTAAGTCATCGCAGCCCTCGTACATGGTATGTTGCTGAGGAGATTGTATATCAGGTCCCACCCTTCAACCATCAGGCCAGTGTTCAGGCGATATCTGCAGACATTGCTATCCTGCTCAATGATTGGCTAGAAGAGGCCAAACGACCGCAATCATCAACTACACGCGCGGAGCTGCCGGCCGGACGGATAGACGTAGCCGTTGGACAATATCTCGCCGAGCTGGACTCGAGCAACACCGAGACGAGGGTCATATACGAAGACATCAAACGCCAATTGCGGCGAAATTGGTGAATGGCTGTGATTACACTTACGTTGTCAGTTAGTTATCTACGTGTATTTGATTTCGGAGCGCAAGAAATATGGATGTGTCTCAATTGACTTCGAGAATTGAATCCTCAGCCCACGTCAGAAAGCGCTCCGCCCACTTGCGGGTATAGCCATACACCTTGTACAAGGCTCTGAAAGTGATATGAGCCATCTTGCTGAGGAGGCAGTTTCATTGCTGACCTTGCAGCCCCAATAGCAATGAAGATGACGATCACTGCGGCAGCTAGGTCTCTGTCGTTTCCTCTTCTGGTCCTATTCCCTCTCCACCGGGCGATCCACTGCAGTGGCCCCATGAAGGGCAGGGTCAGAATCATGTGGATGAGTGACCCTACCCCTACCATGGGTAGGCCCAGTAGGAACCTGCGGACGAAGCGGCCAAGTAACCCAGAAGGTTTTGGGAGACGGGCCGGAATGGGTGCCTTGAGCGAAATGTCGAGCTCTAGGGGCAGAATGTCTTGGTCACGGAGAATCCGAATAGCCGCGCGAACCAAATCTTGCGCGACGTCAATCGGGGAAACAAAAAAGTACGTCGTGCTGAACATGGACTGTTCCTCTATCGAGGCGAGGAAATAGCTTGTGACATATGATGAAAACATGACCAAAAGGACAAAGAAAAAAGACGACAAGAAGCCGACGACGACTGAGGTCGACATGAGCTGGCAGTTGATCGACGGACTAGAGCAATGGCACCTGCCTGGATTTGTCCCCAAACCGTATGCCTTGGTCCGAGCGAAGCGGTAATGAAAATGGCATTGAGGGCAACGCCAAAATGCGTTGTTGGAATGAGATGACAGTCTCCACTTCTGCAGACATTTGACGTGAACGTACTTGCGCGCACGCGTAATTAGCAACGCCGCCGCCTGGCAGCTTGGTTGAGCCTGCTTACGCTGATAGTACCTGTACAGAGACATGGTTTGAATAGCCTTCCCAAGGACGGGTCTGACTCGTCGCTGTCGTAGCAAATTCGACACTGTTTCTCCTGTTGACCGGTCCCAAAAGTCCTCGGGGAGGTTGGTGGTTTTTGTTGGTGGTCGTTGGACATGTCCACGTTGTGTACGCAGTGAAAGAACGGAGTGAGTGACACCTGTAAACACCTAGCTCTATCAGGAACTATCAAGCGCTGGGCGTGACGATGGTCAAGAACTTGAGGTTACTTCTTGCCACTCGTCGTTTCGCGCCCAGCCGAATACTGATGGAACTATGTCGGTCGTCCTACAGAGCAGCGCAAGTCCAAAGAGTGTCCAATTAGGAACAATCCCCGTATGTTGGCTTGGGGAAAATGCTACTCTTCAATATTGCCAGTAATTCACCGACTTCGACACCAAATCTCGCAAGGTTTTCCGCCCTTTCTTATTCTGCTTAGGATCCGGCCAATTAACCTGCGCTCATTGCATCCACTTGGGCCAATAACACGTGGATGAATATTGGTGCAGGGCTTGTCAAGCCCACACTGTATTTTTTTGCGGACTCTGTAGCATTGCACACGGGCCGCGATCTCGTCCGCTGTGATCGTCATGCAGCATGGCCTCCAACGATTCAACTTACGTTTGGTATCTTGATCACTCCCATTTTTCTAGGTGATATTGCAAGACCCTTGTCCCTCGCGTCTCATTTTGCGAAAATGAATCGTCTTAGACGTGAGGCTGCACCCTCATTTCCCCCGCCGCCTATCGTCAGCACCCCGAGGTAAACAGAACGCATTTATCCATTGCTTCGCTCGCCATAGCTTTCTGGCTTTGATCCGAGTCAGGGATCGCTTCCTCCTTCCGCAGCATTCGTGGCGCACTCTTCGAGCGAAACTGTATCTGGGCGCACACTTCACGTTCACGGAGGGAGCCTCAAGTCGAGTGTATTGGGCGGAAGATCGCGATCGGAGCAGATAAATCGTGCTGCGCCATACCACTGACTGAACAAGAAGTTCTTCCATTACAGTCGCAATACACTTTTGTCGTGTAAACCACATGCATATCCCATCGGAGCCTAGTGATACCTCGACGAGATACGGGGCACAGATACTGATTGGGGTTTTTACCATTAGGGTAGCACGTAACCTATGTTTGTGCGTATCGACTCCCTCGTGTCATTGAGATGTCAAAGAGCGCTGAAGTTTATTCAGATCACAGCCTTTTCGGTACTTGCGTCCCACCCTGTGTTCTTCAACTACGCTCCGGATCAACGGTGAGATAACTTTCCATCGAATATCACAACTGAAATTGTGCACCCAGGGGGATGGTGTCAAAGGTACTGCCAAAGATCTAACGGATGTTCAACATCTCGGATTTTTTTAAAGCACAACTCACATACATCAAAGTCAATTGCTGTTTGAGAAAGTGGGAGAGCCAAATACAAAATTCTGGTAAGCTGTGATTTAAGAAACCCTGTAGAACCATTTCTGGTTGTAGAACGCCAGCATCTTTTGACAGCCACACTAGAATCCCAGTGGGTATGCACGATTACCTGGGAGGCACATGCCCATTTCGCATGATATACGAGATACGTTCTGGAGATAAACAACGCGCAATGGACAGATTCAAATTACACCTTACGATCAAAAGTGCTATCGAGAACACCGTTAAAGATGAGTCTTTTCCGCAAAAATGTAGGTCGGAATGCCGCTCTTGGTGCTCGAAAAATATACACGTTGTTGCTGGCAGTGCAACTGAGACAGGTTTTGATGTTGCAACGAAGGCAGGGGAATTAGAGGTTACAGATGCTCCTCGGTTCCATGCAATCGCCAATACTAGTAGACGCCGGCAAGTTCCGAACATTTCCCTGCAAGGCTCTTCCAAAAGTTGACCTGAACTTCCTCCAGACTTTTTGTATCAGTAAGATTTATTATGCTTAGAAGCATCACCGTTGTGATGGTTACAGTGATGGAGTCAACAAGTGCCCTGGATGTTCTCGATCTCCTTGCTTCAGCCCGTCTAGCCTGACTACGGCTATGGACCGAGTAGCGCGCATGAGTTTCCGTGTGCGTTCGATAACCGCTGTCACTACTGTTCACCCCCAACTTGGGAGGGGAAATTTTTTGACCAACCCTAGCAAGGCACAAGCCTCCCTGTTGAAGGGTAACTCTAGCGCATCAAAATGTTTCGATATCTCTGGAAGTCATCGAGAACTCGAGGCAATTACCCCCTGGAGGATTATTATGGAAGCGGTTTAACCTCATGACACGGTAGGTGAAGGTGGCAAAGGTTGGTCGAGGCTTCGACAGTCTCTGAGTCAGATCTCCAGATGGTTCTGTAAGTTTACGTCTCTCTTCTCCCGCCGGTCTGACAGTTGGTATGAAGTTTCAGGGACTTTGTCAACATCACTTTTGTGCATAGTGGTGGATTTGCGGCCATCATGTTGACACATTCTACCTTGGTTTAGCGCTTCGCCGTTCCTGTCCAAGGTCGAGTCGGGCGTTCACAGAACCGATCGTGCACTCGTTACGTGAGGGCCCTACCACCCAAACGGATGTTGCTCCGTCTAGACCAATGAACGGTGCGTTTCACTCAAGATTTAGAACGAAGGATCATTGGAGCTTATCGGATTCATCTATCTGAGAACGAACAAAGCCTTGGGGGTCTACTCCCTGTCACATCTGCTCGGAGTGTATTCACCGCGCATATATCTACCCAGTACGCAGAGTAAGTCAGGGCCATCTGTTTATTTTTCAAGATGGAGGCTAAATACCCTATCCCTAGTAATGACCAAATCCTCGCGCTCTCTTGCAGCAATGTAGGAGTGGGACCAGGGGGAACTACCGCGATGCTCGCGTATGTACCTCTGTCCTTCCGTCTCCTGCGCAGTCATCTCACCGGTTTCATCTCAAGTCGCGTGTCTATTGTCGACTTTAGGGGCAATGTGATACTAGATACCTTTGTTGCCCCGACTATGCAGGTTAGCGATTACCGAACCACTACCACCGGAATAGAAGCCTGCCATCTACTAGCTCGTGAGCTGATATCTACTATCCTACTTCGTTGGTCTAATACTGGAAATTTTATATTTATTTTCTACTGACGTAGCCGATACACCTTTATTTGATCGGGTTCAGCAGCATGTTGCAGACCTCATCAAGGGTAAAGTAATTATCGGACACAGCCTGTGGCATGACCTTTCGGGTAGAGTGCACGCACTTTTGTTATCCGGCGACCAAGCTCATTACATGGTTATCGGGGACAGTATTGGGTATCCCACATCCTGCCGTTGCCACGCGCGACGTCGCATTGTATCAACCCTTCAGAAATGCTTTGCGTTCGCCTAATCAAGTGATTGGCCTGCAAACACTTATGTGGCATCTCATGTGTCGTCGCTGTCAAGATGGTCACATACATCCCGTACGTCCGTTCGTAATCCGTCCAGTCAGAACTGTTATATTGCGTGCGCTGTGGTCGCAGAATTACTGAACCACCCCGCCTTTTCTTAGGTTGAGAATGCACGAGCAGCGCTTGATTTATACCGCACGGTCGCGGCGGAGTGGGAGTCGGCGATCTCATTGGGCAACTGGCCGTCCTGTCTTCCTCCAAGCACCTTCTCGAGGTGCTACCTGTGATTTCCTTCCTAGGAAATTCTTCTTTTGGTCTTCTTGTCCCTGCATCTCTTCCATCAGCCATGTTCTGTTGTATGGCATTAATTTCCTATAGCATTGAAGCATCTTGTGTCATATTCCACTCGTAGTTCCCTAACCGTGTAGCTATCGGTAATGCGAACGTCCATCAGGAGAATGATATAACGATCGCTCAAAATTCACCGGTCAAACCTGGCTAGTTCTCCACCGAACAAGCGAGAGTAGGTAAAACTGCAGCCCACTATACAGTTACGACTCAGACCTTAACATTAACCGCCGTCGATACTTCTCCTCTATTAAATGCCATCTCCGATTCTCAGCTCCTCGTCGGCTAAATAATGTCCGCCAAGGTCTTCGTCTCGATGTGTAGACGGTCCGAGGGAAAGTATCATCGAAAACTCTACAACGCCACTCCAACCTCATCATGGCCTCGACAATGTCGAGACGGCCTTCTTTGAGCGCAAGACTTGCGACACGTCGTCGGACTAACCTGGATTGGACGCGTGGACCCCACCTCCTCTGAAAGAGATGCAAGCACTGCATAGCAAGAGTACCACTGCGGCGGGAGCTGTGCAAGGGTCCGAGAAGTAGAAACAAAGTCGTTGACGACGGTGTCAAATCAGGGCGAGCATGCAAGAATTTCCGAAGAATACGACGCTGGGTAAAGTGCTGTTTCAGACCTGGTTTTCTGTACCGTGCAACCATGGAAAGGTGGAAGTTAACGAGATCGAGAACTCTGCGCCGGTCGCATCGCTTGAGCTGGGGAGGAAGGGATTTCACGTATGATAGGGCGGTAGAGAGTGCCAAGTTTCTCTGCCCTACCTGGTACATTTTCCGCGTGATAATGAGAATGGTTCTGGGTAGGATCTGAACTTGGTCAGAAGAAGCAAGCAGAGGCGAAACTTGCATGAGCGCTCGGTATTGCGACAGTTCGACAGCGCGAGGCCTCTGGCAACGGCGTGGCATAAGTCGCTTTCGAAGGAGTGGTGTTGAATGTTCCGCATCTTCCACACCAGCGTCCAAACGAGATTCCTGGCCAGCATCCAAGTGAACGTCGTAGCCAGCATCCGGGCCAGCTCCCGAAACAGTCTCTGAAGTAAGACCCCAGTCGGTCGCCAAGCCAGTTTCCATGTTAGGTTTCTGGTCAGCGATAACCCAATGTCGCAGCGCACCGCGCTTCTGCGAGCCAAAGAGCTCCAGCCACAAAGGGAGAGGAATGGTGTTGCTGTGCAATTTCGTAGTCACGTTTTGTTGTCCCGTGATTTCCAAGACACGCTTCCAAGCATCATTCCATTTGCCAGTCCTAACGAACCACCGGACATGTAATTTCCATGTTTCCATGTTTGCCGGGACAGACTCTGCCCGCATGGCACTAAACAGGCGACGGACTGATGAGAAGGAAGCGCTCCGCAGTGCGAGACTGATGAGGAGATTGAACGATTTGGTGGAGTGCAATGTTTTGGGCCAATCGAAATAATAGTTGGTGGCTTCGCGGATGGAAAATGGCGGATTGGACGTAATGAAGAGGAGATTCCGGTATAGAGCTTGGGGGGAGGTAGGAAATGGTATTGTGGGGATTGGCAGCGTTTCGGTAGGAATGCCTACTGGCGTCCCTGTATCTATGGGTGGGTCTGACCAGATGAAGTCCCCAACACGTCCTGGATCTCGTCCGTCAAAGTCGAGCACTGACAGCGCTTTTAGTTTGATCGGGCGAGCACCGACTGGTTCGGATGTTCGAGCCTTCTTTGAAGCGGGATTCGCAGCGATTTTGCGTACGCGGTTGCTAGATGGATGAACACCGAGAGGAGTGCGACGCTTGACGTGAGGCTTGGGATCACCGAAAGCCGAGGAGGAAAGCTGTGGGTAGACACTCGCAGCGTGGACCTCTGCGTGGATAGAAGGAGGTAGAGGCGGCTTTGTGCAGGCACGGCGAGACCAGGCTGCGAGTGGCCAGGGAGGCATGCATGAGTAAGTATGAAACTAACCTCACTGCATCGCCACAACGAGTCAAAGATTAATATAATACTGTACACAAGTGTCATTAACCCAAGCATGCCCCTTCCACTAACTAAGCCTCCTCCTCCATCGGGTGTAGCACGTTCCGCCCCACGAGCCATCCCACCTTCGCAACCCATCGATCCCTCACTTCCCTCATGACGCCCCATCCCTCTGGCCCTCTCGTCTCCGCAAACTCATCCAACGTCTTCTCCCAACTCCTCACCGTCTCACCACCAAACATGCCCCCTTCTCGATTAACCATTTGGTCCAGTCGGTCCACCCATGCCACCCATTCCTTCGACAGCCGTGGAAGTAGAAACGGTGCGAGCGAAGCCTGTGTAAGTGGGGGCTGACAAGTTATGTGTGTAGTGAGGGCGGAGAGAAATATAAAAGTTTCCGACGGGTGTGATTTGTCTTTCTGCTGCGATTGTAGAACAGCTGAATGACCGCGCGGCCATGAACCAGATTGATGTTGCGACGTCGCCTGCGTGCAAGACACGTAGGAAAAATAAGGGACATAGGACATGCATGCGGACACAAATTCGTGAATGTGAGGTCGGAGTCGGGAGAGGATGTACGACTCTCGCATTCCACCGCCATCATTTGCTCCATTATTCCTTTGGTCATCGTCCATGTTTGATCCAAAACCAGATCGTTGAGAGTTAAATCCGAACCCAAACCCGAGAGAAGTCGTGGCAGAAACTGAGGAGAATGCAGGTGTGTTTGAATAAGGATAAGCATCCCGTAATTTCCTCGCGGATTGCTCTAATGCCTGTATAGCCGTGTCCAACGTTGGGCGGGGTATAAGGGGTAATATGAGTGATTTAAGTGAAGGTTGGGTGTTTATCAAAGAATTCAGAAGAGGCAAAAGTGCCTGCGGTGGAAGGCTCGCTGTCCAATCGCTTGTCAGAGCCTGAAACTGTACTAGCCTGGTGGAACATTTCATACCCAACAAGACACCGACGTCAACGTCGCTATCTGCATCTAGATTTTTATTTACTCTCGAGGATTGTTGATCCCTGGATTCGTCATCCTGCGATGTGACCTTGGCACGTTTTGGAGCGGCTCTCTTCGGACGTTCTGGGGTGGGGCTTCGGTCCATTGCAACGTCCTTTCCGACATGACGACTGGATTCGGCATCGTCCTCCGACTCGTGGCGGCGTTTCTGAATGCGATGGACGGTGGGTGGTAGATTGATATGAGAGGTGAGCTGCTGGAAGGCGGATGGTTGTGTGTGACCAGGGGTGTAGGCGAGTTGCTTGCCTGTCCCTGTGGGTGAGTTTCCGGACAGCCCAAAGCCGAACCCAAAGCGTTGAGTGGATAGGTGAGTTGGTTCATGGAGAAAATTGAGTGGTGGATAGACGACATTCGCCATGGTGGGGGACAGTGGCAAGGAGTGAACCCGTCCGCATACAAGCCTCAAGGCGTCCTCGAGCTGAAATGGCCTGCCCTGAGCACACATCACGTGTTCGAACAAAATGTGTTCTCTATTTGTTTTTTTTTTTTCATCTGCTTTGATGTCAACTGCCTGTCTTCTAGGTGAGTCCTATTCTCAGTCGTCGTCGTAATGACGAATACCTTGAATCGCTACTTTGAAGCCTTTGTCGGCTCGTGAGCTTTTATCATATACCCAAATTTCTGAGCTTGCTTCCATGTCCGTTCGTTTTGATTAACGCTGACGCCCCGCCCAGAGTCTTCAGTTCTCCTTGGTTACTTGTGAGTACATTTTTCCATTT
>JBBPQZ010000577.1:0-13809 GCA_038092795.1 Boletus rubissimus | reverse complement strand
TGTAGAGGATTGGCGAACAAACCACGTACTGTCCACACTAAGTTTATTACTGAATTCCTCTAGTAGATCTAGATACTGAATTCATCTAGGAGATATTTATCCCTAGCTTATAGTGTAACATCCGTGGATAGGTAAGACATAAGTCTGGAGAACTTTGTTTTAGTTCCATTGCATTTGCCTACAAAGAAGACACCGTCGTCCCTGCATCTCATACCTCCATCATCCCTGCATTCTATATCTCTGTCCTTTCTGACCTTTCATCTCTGTCTCCCCTTAGTTACCCATTCTTCTTTTTTGTTATCTCCTCAAAAATACTTGTACCCCCAAAAATACTCAGACCCCCAGACTTTAGTACTCCATCTCCCATTTTACCTCCATATATAAACCCCTGTACCTAGCTTTGTACTTCAGTTAGATTATCAACTCAGATTACCAACTTAGATACCAACTTTTGACTTCCACTATAAACCCTCTGTTCACCTCCAATCCATATTGATCACCTCCGACTTTATTGTTCCCCTCCAAATCACCTCCAAATCTCCACTCTGAAATACAAGGACCCGATTGACAGCAAGGGTGCACCACATACAGTGAAGCCAATGTCCTTATTCCCACCAACTCCAGAGTTCTAGAGTTACACCTGGAGATTATCAGCATGATCTTAACAACAACCTTATAAAACACAATGTGTTATGATTCTATCATGAATGACAAAACCACAAGGCTCGGGACTATCTCGTAGGTTATACAAATCCTGGCTCAAGAAGAGGGTATGGGGGTCTTCTTCATCCAACTCAGTCTACAATAGCCAAAAGACCAAGGCAATGACTATTGAGGTGAACAAAAATGAATTAAACTGGAGATACCAGTTGCAAAGTACTACTTTATATACTGTACAGGCATGTGCACAGACCATGCTATGCATGGGATAGGTTACCATAAATAGACTAATAGGTTCCACAGTTGTGAGAGAAAGATAACAGAAATGAAATGGGCTGTGTGAAAAGAGCAGAAATTAAAAGGGTGAGGTTACCTCATGGTATGACATCATTAGCTCTAGACCTAGTCATGTGAGGATTACCACGGTCACATGCACAGATCATGTGACTAAGAAAAGAAAAAGATACAAGTCAAAAAGTTTGAAAATATTCATATCATAATACTACCCCCTTTTTATGACTTGAATTCCAGATAAGTTGTGGTTGGCTTGGCAACTGTAAAGTTCTTGAAAGGAGAGAAGAGAGAAGCAAAGGAAGAAGCTGTGAGTCCATGAAGTTTGCATGGAGTGGAAGGATTAGATTTGTGGAAATCAGCAACTGCCAGAGGGGCAGTGTTATAATATGAACATTTTTAAACCTTTTTCAAACTTATCCTTTTTCTTTTCTCAGTCATGTGATCTGTGCATGTGACCGTGGTAACCCTCACATGACTAGGTCTAGAACTAATGACATCATACCATAAGGTGACCTTGCTTTTTTAATTTCCACTTTTCTCACACAGCCTCTTTTCATTTCCATTATCTCTCTCTCACGACTATGGAATCACTTAGTCTATTTATGGTAATCCCTCCCATGCATAGCATGGTCTGTGCACGTGCCTGTACAGTATATAAAGTAGCACTCTGCAACTAGTATTCCCAGTCTAATTCATTTTGTTCACCATACTAGTCATTGCCTTGGCTATCTGGTCATTGTAAACTGTGTTGAGTGGAGAAGACCCCCATACCCTCATCCTTGAGCCAGGAATCATGTATCCTGCAAAGCATTGTCTAAGCCTTGTGAAATTGTCTTGTCATTCATGATAGAGTCATAACACTTGAATTAGACTGCTATACTCAATGCTTGGGTTCCAGAGCTAAGGGAACAAGAGGTACTATCACTTGACAGTAGTGAGACCAGCATTTGCCACACGCTGTTTATATACGGTTGTCCACTGTACAAATAAGGATAATGTTGCTACTGGACATAGTACACTAGCCCCCATTGTCAGCTGAGTGCCTAGCTGTCTATGTTGGTACTACGCCGGTGTACCCAGGTTCGTGTGATCACCTGTAACATCACGTCTAATGCAGATAGTATTTTCATACACCATAGCCAGGCAGATCTGTTCTCTCCTACATCTCTCTTGTTTCATATTTTGTTTTGAATTCTAGTATAGGTTGCTGTGGCCACCTTCATCATTGTATTCGGTGAAGAAGGTATTACCTCTGATCAAAGAAGTATTTTTTCAGGCAGCAAGTTTGTAGGTTGCCCAGAGTGTGGTTGGAATAGTCCACACAGCAAGCAACTGAAAGAAGATTTTTCAAGATTCCACCCTGATCCTGCATTCACAAGGTCTATTGGCCTTCCCACGACAAGCAATGCACTGAACATCACTCCTTCTCCTTCAAATATTTCAGTGTTGAACATTTCTGCTCATACCTTCATCCCACCTGATATCTCAAACCAGTAATCAAATATGTCAACGTCAGTTGACTTAGACGACCTCGTTGCAAGACTCACTGCCCTAAACATAAACCAGGAGAAATCCAACATAACAAAAAAGATAGCTGATCCTGAGAAATGGGACGATGACTGTGCCACCTTCTGTCTCTGGTGGATAAAGTTACATTTATGGGTAGATGCACAGATGTGGAAGTTGAACAAGCTGAAATGTATTGCTGTCCTTTCCTAATTTGAGAAAAAGGTGGATGGCTTCACCCAAATTATGTTGGAGAAGTACCTCAACAATGAGGAAATCGAGGTAAAAAATGGTCAGGATGTTGTTATCGGCACCAAAGGAGACTCAGCTTGGCCTGGTTGGTCCAAGCTCCAAAAAGAGATAAAAGACTATTTCCAGATTGATATACTCTCTCATGAGTCCCTTCAGAAATTAGAGGGTCTTCGACAAAATGGGCATCCTATTGATCTCTTTCTCCAGCGCTTTGAGATTCTTCAGAATAAGGCAAACATTAAGGACTATCATGTCATTACGCTCCTCAAAAAGGTGGTTGACTACTGCATCTATAAAAGAGTTTGGATGAATCACTCTAGATTGAAACATGGTATTGACAATCTCAAAGAAAATTATAGAGCCATCGGTAGAGCGTATGAACAAATGGCAATAGAGCGTGGTCCTCCAGTTAATACCCACTTCGTCCCACAATCTCAGGATTACTACCAATATCCACCTCCTTCTCAACCTCCCCCTCCTCAGCATCCCCAATTTACAGCAATAGGAATTCAACTGGGCTGTGGTGTCTCCATGGAGATAGGTGTGCAGCAGGCTGCACCCACAAGGCCAGACACTCGAACTTGCTTCCTGTGTAATCTCTCCAGGCATATTAAACCCAACTGCCCCAAGAACCTGTATCGTTGTCCACCCCATCCTCCTCAACAGCGTCAGCAGGTCATTTGGAACTATGACCAGGGTGCTTACGTACCTGTCCCTGAGTATTCCCAAGTGCAAGTGGCACAACAAGTTGTCTCCCATCTCCTCCCCATTTCCCTGGTTCTGGCACCAGTAGTAGCAACGGCCACACAGCATTTTGTCTTGGAAGAAGCCGAGGCATATTATCATGATAAGTTTGAAGTTGAGGCTAAGCAACACGTGGCCGAGGCTTTAAAAGGACATAGCACGTAGGAGTAGAGGGTTTCTCCGTGCCTGAACAATTTTCTTCTTTTATGTTTTGTACAGATTCCGATTTTCCTATTTCTGATCTTTCTTCTGTATTACATAGTTTGTCTGTTTCCTCTGTAAGAGCATCTCAATTGAGCATGGCACCAGAGTTAAATAATAGTGTGCTTAATTCTCTCCAAAAACAACAAAAAATTAGTTCTATTTATAAACCCCTCTCGTGTGTTATGACTTTCCAATATTGTGCAATGACATTGTCATTTGGTGGAGAGTTCTCACTTGAGACTGTCATACGTTGCCAAAGGGATGGTCAATGGGAATGTCACCAGTTCAAAGCTCTCTTGGACTCTGGTGCTACCCACACTTTCATTGATTGCGATTACATTCTTCGTCATGGAATTCCTTTCTTTACCCTTAATAACCCAATTAAGATATATAATGCTGATGAATCAGAAGGCACGATTGGCCAAATCCAGCATGTAGTAATCCTGATTGTGGAAATCGCTGGACATTATGAAACTATAGATGCTTATATATCTAAACTTGGTACACATTGCATGATCATCAGGTATGATTGGCTTTTCCGTCATAACCCCGAGGTTAACTGGGTGCAGAAGTCTATTTCCTTTCCACACTGCACTCAGTATTGCAAAATTATGGGCGCCAGCCCTCCTGCTTCTAATTATTATGGACCAGACCCTTCCTTTTTATGTACTATAGAAGAAGAACTAAAAGAACAGGTTCTCGAGATGTACCACAAGTTCCTTGAAGTCTTCTCGGAACAAGAATCTACAAGAATGCCATTACAAAAGCCTTGAAATCATGCCATAGATTTTAAGCTGGACTTTGTTTTGAAGAAGGGTTGAGTAATTCCCCTGTCAGACATTGAAATGGACAAAGTTCACACATTCATTGATAAGGAGCTCAAAAAAGAATACATTGCTTCTTCCAAATCGCCTCAAACCTCTTCCATCTTCTTTATTCCAAAAAAGGACAGTGGGAAAAGGATGGTCATCAACTATCATTACCTCAATGAGGGTACCATCAAGAATTCCTATCTACTTCCTTTGATTCTGCAGCTCATAGATCTGCTGAAAAATGCTGACATGTTCATGGCCCTTGACTTATGTTGGGGCTATAACAATGTGCAGATCAAGGAAGGCGACGAATGGAAAGGTATCTTCATTACTCCAATTGGAGCTTATGAACCCACAGTAATGTATTTTGGAATGACTAATTCCCCTCCTACCTTCCAACAAATGATGAACGACATATTTAACGACATGTATGCTGTAGTCATTATTTATATTGATGATTGTATGATATTTACATTGAAGAAGACTTGGGAAGAACATGAGGAGGTCATAAAAGAGGTTCTATGTCACTTACGCAATAATGACCTTTATATCAAACCCTCCAAGTGTCATTTCTTGAAGGATAAAGTGGACTTTCTTGGAATGGTTGTATCTAAAAAGGGGGTGGAAATGCAGGAAAAGAAGGTGGCTGGGGTCATGGATTGGCCAGTTCCCACCAGATTAAAATAGCTCCAGGGATTCCTGTTAAGACCGGGTCAACTCCAGTATAAACTCCGGAACTCCGGAGTTATGTCCGAGGGATGGAAATGGGACTTCGGCTTCACCGTATGTGGTGCACCCTTGTTAGAGTCCGGTGTTCCGGATTTGCGGAGATGGTCAGAGGTGGTCGGAGGTTGACCAAGGATTGGGGACAACCCGAAGTTGATCAGAGAAAGGTTGGAGAAGAGTCGTCAAGACTCAGACAGAAGTCAATGGAGGTGGAGGTGAGTCTAAGATGATATTCAAACTAGAGTACAAGCCCTATTGGTACAACTTTATATATGGAGTAGAAACAGGAGACGGAGTAGTAAAGTCTGGGGATCCGAGTATTTTTGAGGATACGAGTATTTTCGAGGGAAGGAGTATTTTCTAGGGTAAGTAACAAGACGGAGGAATGTAGCCGAAAGGGTCAGTGGGTTACTATGACAAAGTCAGGGAAGACGGAGATGATAGGGTACAGGGTAGACGGAAGTGAAAAGATATTGGAAATATACTATATAGGATATATGAGACGGAGAGACAACTCCGGAGGTCCGGAGTTGCAATATAGACAAAATAGATTTGGAGTTGGCGCGTAGAGCGCTGGAGTTGCTGGAGTTGGACTTGTATGAATTTTGGGATATGACAATTCCTTGGACTATGTAATTATTATAGGTGTTTCATTTCAGGCTTTGCTAAGATCGCATGCCCCTTGAACGACCTTACCAAGAAAGATGTTCTGTTCACATGAGGTCCTGATCAACAAGCAGCATTCAATGCCCTCAAAAAGAAATTTACGACAGCCCTGCTTCTCACTTATCCTAATCAGGATCAGGAAGTATGGGTTGAAATGAATGCCTCAGATATCGCCATGGAAGCTGTGCTCTCCACTTTATACAATGATGGTAACTGGTAACCTATCGCCTTTATTTCACATTCTTTTGATAGCACAAAAGTGTAACTATCCTATTTACGATAAAGAGTTACTTGCAGTGATTTGGGCGCTGGAAGAGTGGCACCATTACCTTATTGGTCAGAAATGATTTGAAATCTGGACCAACCACAAAAACCTAGAGTATTGGAAGAAACCACAAACTCTTAGCGGTCAGCAAGCTTGTTGGCATGCTATACTTCAGGACTTTAATTATGTTTTCGTTTACAAACTGGGTTCTTCAAATGGCTGGGCCGATGCACTTTCTCGTTGTCCGGACCATGGTGAGGCAGTGTAGGATCATAATGCCAATATCACAGTCTTGCCTCCCACTGTTTTTATCAATTTGGTCTCTCTTTCTTCAGACTTTATTTCTGAGTTGGAATTGGAGTCTGCTTCTCTTGGAGTGGATGCCATAAACAACTTCCTTTTTGACGCTTTTATGAACATTTTCAAAAATAACAAAAACAAAGTTTTCATACCTCCTTCTTTATGTACTCAGCTTCTTACTCTATGCCATGATTCTCCTATAGCTGGTTATAGTGGACACTCTAAAACTATTCATACTCTCACTCATTATTTCTCGTGGCCTTGTGTCACCAAAAATATTAAAACCCATGTAGATAGCTGCCAAGTGTGTGCCCTCATGAAGGAAAAGTCAAAAGCACTGGCAGGAAAACTCCTTCCTTTACCTGTGGCCAAAAAGCCATGGGAAGATCTTTCGGTTGATTTCATTATGAGATTATCTGAATCACATTCCTTTACGGCTATTTGTATGGTAGTAGACCACTTCTTCAAAGAAGTTGTATTTATTCCCACTTATGATACATGTTCTTCTTCAGACCTTGCCAAGTTATTTAGAGATCATGTTTGGTGTATACATGGACTCCCTTCCACTCTAGTTTCTGATCGTGGTTCCCAATTTGTGTCTGCTTTTACCCAGGAACTCTGTAAACTCCTTGGTATTTCCCAGAAGATTTCCACAGCCTATCACCCTCAAACCGATGGCCAAACGGAGTGTGTTAACTGAGATCTAGAACAATATTTCTGTGCTTACATAGGAAAAAAGCAACACGAATGGGCTGACTGGCTCAAAATGGTCCAATTTTTCCACAACAATACTGTCACTACCGCTACTGGCTCCATTCCCTTCAATATCACACGTAATTACGCCCCCCACATGGGCTTTGAAGGGAGATTGGCTGGATTCACTGGAGAAATGGGCCATTCACACAAGGAGATAGAAAAAACACTCGAAAACACACGAGATATGTAGAATGATTGCTTCAGCTGAGAAAAGCCATTCTGAAGCCCCAGAGTATTCTATTGGCCAACAAGTCTGGCTCTCCACCGATAAATGAAAACTTCCTTATACAGCTAAAAAATTAACCCAAAAATGGATTGGATCCTATGCTATCACTGCAGTCCTTCCTAACACCATTACACTTAAACTCCCCAATGCTGTTCGCATTCATCCCACACTCAACATCTCTCATATAAAGCCTTATTGGGAAATCTTACCAGGACAGCCTAAAGTCTGGCCTGATGCAATTAAAGTAGACTAGGAAGGGAAAGAACAATTTGAGGTGGATTACATAGCCTCATCGCATCTAAAAAAAAGAAAGTTGGAATATCTGGTGTATTCGAAGGGTTATGATGAAACCGATTGTACTTGGGAATCGTCAAACATTATTAACACTGTCTCTCTGGCAGTTGCCGATTTCCACAAGTCAAATCCTTCTGCTCCACATAAACTCCGTGGACTCACAGCTTCTTCTTTTGCTTCTCTCTTTTCTCTGTTTGAGAACTTTACAATCACTGAATCAACCACAACTCGCCTGGAATTCAAGTCATAAAAAGGGGGTATTGTTATAATATGAACATTTTCAAACCTTTTTCAAACTTATCCTTTTTCTTTTCTCAGTCACATGATCTGTGCACATGACTGTGGTAACCCTCACATGACTAGATCTAGAACTAATGACATCATACCATGAGGTGACCTCGCTTTTTAATTTCTGCTTTTCTCACACAGCCCCTTTTTATTTCCATTATCTCTCTCTTACAACTGTGGAATCACTTAGTCTATTTATGGTAATCCCTTCCATGTATAGCATGGTCTGTGCATGCACCTGTACAGTATATAAAGTAGCACTCTGCGACTAGTATCCCCAGTCTAATCCATTTTGTTCATCATGCTAGTCATTGCCTTGGCTATCTGGTCATTGTAGACTATGTTGAGTGGAGAAGACCCCCATACCCTCATCCTTGAGCCAGGAATTGTGTATCCTGCAAAGCATTGTCCAAGCCTTGTGGAATTGTCTTGTCGTTCACAATAGAGTTATAACAGGCAATGTTGATGATATCAGACAATTTCCATATATGATCTGTTTTATCATATCCTTTCCAATATACCAGATATTCTAACTTCCTGTTTTTTAGATGAGATGAGGCTATATAATCCACCTCAAACTGCTTTTTCCCTTCTTGATCTACCTCAATTGCGTTGGGTCAGACTTTGGGCTGTTCAGGTAAAGTTTCCCAATATGGCTTTACGTGAGAGATATTGACTGTGGGATGAATGCGAACGGCATTGGGAAGCTTGAGTGTAATGGCATTAGGAAGGACCACGATGATAGCATAGGGTCTAATACATTTTTGGATTAATTTTTTAGCTGTATATGGAAGTTTTAATTTATCTATGGAAAGCCAGACTTGCTGACCAATAGAATACTCCAGGACTTCGGAATGACTTTTCTCTGCTGAAGCAATTATGTGATCTTGAGTATTCTCGAGTGCTTTTTCTATCTTCTTGTGTGAACAACCCATTTCTTTTGCAAACCCAGCTAATCTCCCTTCAAAGCCCATGTGAGGGGCATAATTACGTGTGACATTGAATGGAATGGAGCCAGTTGCAGTAGTGACAGTATTATTATGAGAGAATTGGGCCATTTTGAGCCAGTCAGCCCATTTATGCTGCTTTTTTCCTACATAAGCATGGAGATATTGTTTGAGATCTCTATTAACATGCTCTGTTTGGCCATCAGTTTGTGGATGATAGGCCATGGAAATCTTCTGGGAAATACTGAGGAGCTTATATAACTCCTGGGTAAAAGCAGACACAAATTGGGGACCATGATTGGAAACTAAGGTAGAGGGGAGTCTGTGTATGCACCAAACATGATCTTTAAATAATTTGGCAAGATCTGAAGAGGAACATATATCATAAGTGGGAATAAACACAACTTCTTTGGAGAAATGGTCCACTACCACGCAAATAGCCATAAATGAATGTAATTCAGGTAATTCTGTAATGAAATCAACCAAGAGATCTTCCCATGGTTTTTTAGCCACAAGTAAAGAAAGGAGTTTTCCTGCTGGTACTTTTGACTTTCCCTTCATAAGGGTACACACTTGGCAGCTATCTACATATGTTTTAACATCTTTGGTGACACCAGGCCACAAAAAATAATGAGTAAGGGTATGAATAGTTTTAGAATGTCCACTGTGTTCAGCGATAGGAGAATCATGACAAAGAGCGAGAAGGCAAGTATGTAAAGGAAGAGGTACAAAAACTTTGTTTTTGTCATTTTTGAAAATGTTCATAGAAGCATCAAAAAGGAAGTTGTTCATGACATCTACCCTGAGAGCAGCAGACTCCGATTCCAACTCTGAAAGAAAGTCTGAAGAGAGAGAAACCAAATTAATAAAAATGATGGGAGACAGGACTGTGATATTGGCATTATGATCTTGCACAGCCTCACCATGGTCTAGACAATGGGAAAGCACATCAGCCCAGCCATTGTTAAGACCATGCCAACAATCTCTAGGTGTAACTCCAGAACTCTGGAGTTGGTGGGAATAAGGACATTGGCTTCACCATATGTGGTGCACCCTTGCTGTCAATTGGATCCTTGTATTTTGGAGTGGAGGTTTGGAGGTGATTTGGAGGGGAACAATAAAGTTGGAGGTGATCAATATGGATTGGAGGTGAATAGAGGGTTTATAGCGGAAGTCAAAAGTTGATATCTAAGTTGGTAGTCTGAGTTGATAATCTAACTGAAGTACAAAGCTAGGTATGGAGGTTTATATACAGAGGTAAAACAGGAGATGGAGTACTAAAGTCTGGGGGTCCAAGTATTTTTGGGGGTACAAGTATTTTTGAGGGGATAATGAAAAAGGAGAATGGGTAACTAAGGGGAGACAGAGATGAAAGATCAGGGAGGACAGAGGTACAGAATGCAGGGATGATGGAGGTACAAGATGTAGGGACAATGAAGGTATGTGAGTATTGGAAATAAGTATTACAGGTTAGATGAAAGGGGAAGATAACTCTAGAGGTCTGGAGTTGCAATATACATAAAAGAGGCCAGAGTTGGCACATAGTGCACCAAAGGTGTTGGAGGTGTTGGAGGTGGACTTGTGGATTTACGGAATATGACAGTATCCCCCTCTTAAGCTTGAATTCCTGAGAGCTTTTAGAGACAATGCAGAGTTCAAGAAAGAATGGAGTCCAAATTTTGGGGGTCAGAGGCGAAAACCTATAAAAGAGAATGTGCAATCCTATTGACACTTCTCCATCCAAACCACCATGTTCAATAACGAAGAAATCAACAACTAGTTCAATGTCTGCTTGGCGCAGAACGACAACAATGACAATGACGTATGCACTGCAAAGTTCGCCAAGCAGAGGCAATGAGCAAAGGTGAAGAAGGAAGCAAAGGCGAGATGGAAGGCAGAGAAGCAGAGAAAAAAGACAGAGGAGCAGAGAGTGCATGAGGAGAAGAAGCACAAGGCTGAGGAAGCAGCCAAACAAAGGGTGAGTGTGGAGTAGTGTCAGAGTAGCCCAGAGACTAACAGAGTCATAGGCAGAGGAAGTGCAAGCACAGCAAAGCACCAAAGGAAAAGGAAAGGCCATGGCACTTCCCACGTGCAGAAGGTGTGACGACCGTGGACTCGAGTGCAAGCTCGGTCCAAATAAGTTGACATTGTGTGTGGAGTGTTGGAAGGTGAAGGTGAAGTGCGAAAGGCTGGGGACAGAGGAGACAGAGAAGCTGGTTCGGAGGAGGAAAAGGGCCACGGAAAAGGCCAATCAGCCAGCGAAGAAGAAAGTGAGAGTGGGGCCTTTGGAGGTGGGGTCAGCAGAGACAGAGTCTGGGAGAGAGTGGGTGGAGATAGGTCAAGGGGTAGTGGACATGCTGGGAGAGATCTGAGACCTGATGGTAGGGCTGAGCAAGTGCTTGGATCACTAAAATGGTCTCTTGGAGGAGCTGGTAGAGCTGAAGCAAGAGGAGCTGTACTGTTTGGAGAAGGAGTCGGAGGATGAGAAGATGTTAGAGAAAGAGGTGGAGGAGCTTCAGAAGGAGCTTTTGGAGTTGGGGATGAAGTCTGCGACAGAGGAAAAAGAGAGTGGAGGGTCAGAGGTGAAGGATGGAAAGGGGTTGGAGAAGGATAAGAAGAACAGCTCATAGATAGTATGTATGAAGATTGATCAATCATAACAAATGAAAAAACCAGAGCTGCAAAAAAGGTTGAAGTGAGGGTGAAGTTAAATGGAGTAGGAGGAATGGAGTGGAAGGGAAGGTCCTTATCCTCCTTTTTAAGCCAGACATCCCAGCGTCTGGTAGAGGAAGTGGATGGGCTGGAGTAGAAAAAGAGGAAGTATAAGGGACTGTCAAAAGGTTTCCAGAGAGATCGGTATACGGAGCTGAGGCTCATGGATTCCAAACAGGTCAAAGTATAAGGATATGTGGAGTTACTGAGGACAAGATGTATTGAAGGTCAGATCAGCCAAAGGAACTAGTCCGGAGGCTACGGAGTAGATGTCAGAGTACTGGCATTCATGCTAGAAGGAACGGAAGTGGTTATTGCCACCCATATGCTTAATGGAGCATTTGATAGGGCATGCTAGTCATTTTCTAGATCTAAAAAAAAAACAGGGAAATCCAATGGAGGTGTGTAAAAATGTGGGTTAGAGTGATAACATCTATCAGAGGGGATGGTCTTCTTCAAGGACTAGATGAATCATCATAGAGTTGGGGCTGAAAAGTCCGGAGTGGGAGAGTCTAGAAAGTCGAGGAAGGGATTGACAGAGGTGGTCATCAAGACCATATGTCCAGGAGCAGAGATATGGAGGTCAGAGAAGGAATGAATGCATACATTGGAATAACATGGCTGGCCATGAATGCTTTATCAGCTGTGGTACAGAGTTGTCAGACTAAAAGTGGAAGAGCTTCAGACACTCTGTAGCTTTGTGACCAGAGAGGCCACAGAAGAAACAGAGGTAGAGGTCAAAGCATCTTTGCCATTTGACAGCGGAGAGCTTGCCATCTGGTCCTAGCACAGAATCAGAGTCTTGGATGGAGGAGATCTCAAAGGAGGCGAGGTCAGACTCAGGATCAGAGTCAGAGGAGTTGGGGTCCAAAACATTGGAGTTAGAGTCAACGACATCGGAGAGGGAGTCAGGGGAATTGGAGGTGGGGTTGAGGATATTGAAGGTGGATGTGGAGCAGGTAGAATTGGCAAAAATCTCAGATGAGGATGGAAGGGCTCCAGAAGGAAGCAAAAGGGTGTTGGAAGAGGAGGTCTGACAAGCAAGCTCTGCTCTGTATTCCCAATAGTGCAAATCAATAGACTGCACTTGGTCCCGCATATCAGAAAGGGTAAGGGGTTTACCAACACAAGAGATCTTGTCTTTGATATGGTTCAGAAGTCCAAGATAAAAGAGATAGCAAAGTGCACCATCTCCGTAATTGCAGAGTTGGGATGCCAGACAGTTGAACTCAATGATGTACTTGTTAACACATTGGTTGGATTTCATGGAGAGATGTTGGAGTTCTTGCTCTGCATCACTGATGGGGTTGTACAGGCCAAAGTTTGTCCAGAGTTCTAGGATGAACTCCATGTAGTTGTCTATTCAGAGTGGACAAAGACCTGAGGAGGTTGATTCAAGCAGATCTGGCTTGAACCATTTGAGGGCCATATCCGTGTGGTAAGATTGTGCAAATGTTGTTATGACTACCCAGGTTAGGAGTAATCGCTAAGGCCTTCAAAGACAAGGAGTCGGCTTGAGGACCGATGACACAGAGGTTCTAACGTGGGGATTCCTCCGTTAGCAAGAGGCAAGGGGATTTCTCGAAGGTATCAGTAAGCCAAAGGCGAACCAATCAAGAATAGTCGGCTTGATGAACCGACACGCAGGACTTCTGTTGTGGGGATTCCTCCAACGGTGGACAAGGTATCGGCGAGTCGAAGGACAAGCCGATCAAGGAAGCGATCTAGGGGTTTCCTAATTGCGGGGCGAGTAAGATGGAAGCAGCAAGTAGATTGCTAGTGGCGACGAGATACAAGGTATATCGAAGGAGGTCTAAACTAGCGAACTAAGTGGTGCTTGAGTCGTTTATATACACGGTCTCCTCGCGCACGGACCTAAGTAGAAAATGCAAGGAGAATGAAGAAAGAAAGAGTGACGCGTTACGGATCAAAAGAAGACACGCCACGGAATGAAAAGAAGTCCGAAAAGGAAGGACGCGTAATGATGAAGATCAGAACACGCGGCCGACACATCGCGGGAGAATCATCGAGACAAATATGGTAAGAGGATGCGCCACGGGTATGGAGGTAACTGGAGAAGCCAGCGGCGAAGAAAAGGAATGAAGTCCAGTGGGCGTTCTAGGATACGTTGTATGAGGGGTCCTAGAACGGATGGTA
>JBBPQZ010000576.1:0-13813 GCA_038092795.1 Boletus rubissimus | reverse complement strand
AATCATCCCCGTCATGCCATTCCAACTCGAACGCCTCCAATATCACTCCGTCTCCGCTCTCACCGGCTGGCTTCTCTGTGCATACGTACGTCCTCCCTACCCCCTCTCAGACTCGCTCACACAGCTCCCCGCAGTCCCTTGGGCTGGTCCTCTGTACGTCCCGAATTCTCTCTTCTCCCCTCTCGACCCTCATCATTTGTCAGCCACTATACCTATCGCAATCTTCGCAGAAAAGAGCTCTTCCAGGCGCACCCCCCTTGTCATTGGTCTCCTCGCTCTCCTAGGCGCCCAAGTCCTCCTCATGGAGGCACCCAACTACGCCCTCATGGCCGTCGCACGTGCCCTTCAGGGGATTAGTTCGTCCATGGTTTGGATTGTCGGCTTAGCCCTCCTGTATCTCCTTTTTTCCCTCTCCGTGTCTCTTTTCTGATCCCCTTCCTAGTTGTGATACCACCCCCGAGCAGAACGTTGGCAGTCAGTTGCTTCTTTTGCTGTCCTTTCCTTGGTTATGCTTACGAACGTTCCTTATCCAGGGCAGCTTGGCATTGCGATGACAGGTCTCTCCGTTGGGTAAGCCTCCACATTTCTCTTCATCATTCCAGCTGACACTGCCAAGCCTTATGGTCGGCACACCTGCGGGAGGGACCTTGTATGCCCGATTTGGCTTTCGTGCCCCTTTCATTTTCGGCGAAATATGTACACTCGTTGATCTTATCCTTCGCCTCTTCATCATCGAGAGAGATGTTGCAATTCGATGGGGCTATGATCCAGCAACATGTCGAGACATCAACGTCGTCGCAGACTTGGAAGCATCGTCTTTGCCTCGTCGCTCACTGGAAGCTATTGAACCTTCCACATCTACTCCAGTACAACCCCCATCAGAACAAATCCCAACTTTAGTCGATCCTAAACAGAACGCAAGCACTCTCGATTCTCGCATTCCCTCTTCCACCATTCTGACCGTGTCAGAGACTTCGCTCGTTCGTAAACCACTTCCAATGCTATCAGTAATACGCCTATTGGGGCAATCTCCCCGCGCCGTCGTCGCGCTAACCATGTCTTTGATTTATGGGTACGTTGTCGTGATAAGCCGATGGTCGTGTTGACAGACCTGTCGTTTCCAGTACCGTCAACAGTATGCAGGAGCCCTCTCTTCCTCTCCACTTGCAAGCGGTATGGGGATACAATTCCGATCGAGTTGGCTTGGTGTACATGGCAGCTCTTGTACCCGCTCTGATTTGTGAGCATCCTCTTGGTGCCCTATGGTTGGAGCATAACTAACTCCAAGTTAGCGTCACCTTTAGCTGGACTACTCGCCGATCGAATAGGTTCAGATTACATCACATCCATATGTCTACTCCTTACTCTCCCTTGGTGGATCGTCTTGGCCCTCAGGAAGTCGATCGCTGTATTTATTGTCTCGCTCGCTTTGCAAAGTGAGCATCGTGTTCCAGCGTGTGTGCTCGTTCTCACCCACATTGCCTTTAGGTTTCTTTGTCTCGGGGGTAGTTCCTCCGGTGACTGCAGAATTGGCAACTGTCTCTCGGGGTATGCAGGGCGTTGGATGCAAGTCTCCTCAACTTTCATGTATTCATTGACTAATTATGCCATACTTCAGACGCCCACGTATATGGGGCTTTCAATCTGGCCTTCGGTGTTGGGACTGCTGGTGAGTGTTTTGATGTCTATGCATGATGTAGTACTGACCACGAACAGTGGGCCCTATACTTGGTGGACAGGTTCGTACTTAGTCATCTCCTCACCGACAAAAGTATGGTTAAACACTTCCTGCAGATTTATGGCCGTGCAAAACATGGTTGGACTGCACTGTGCTGCATAACGGTTACACTCATTGTCATATGCGTCATGCTTGCATTTTGTTATACCGGTGACGACCCCCTGCTATCCAAGATGATGCGGCACCACAACTGGTCACAAACATCGCTACAGATGAAGCCTTTGAAAGCGCGGTCGAAGGAACGAGCTAATCACCATTTGGAAGTGCACTCTTCATGATAACTTTCGGACAGGACCACGTATACCTTACTTCACTTCGTACACTTATTCTACCGCAGGACTATCTGGCAATGATCACCCAATTGTATATTATCGTATAGATCACAATGCATAATGTACCATTGCCACGGCCGCGAACCTGTACGTTGCAGTGGGATTTGATGGCTTGAATTAGCGAATTTGACAGCATGCACTGTTGTAGCGAGAGACTTGACTAAGAACTATCTCTACAAGGTTAGTTCGCGAGTTTTTCTTGACCTTGTCATTGCTTCATGCAGTCCTCTGCAGCCTGGCATGGACTCTAATTCAGATACTAGGCCGACAGGACAGATATCTTCAGGGCGCACATTGACGGTATATCACCAGGGAGCACCCGACGTCGGCGTTACCACACCAGTGACACCACAGTCTGGATTTGCCTCTAGCCCGGTCACTTCAAGTTGGACATCAAGCCCACACCTGGATTCTCAAAGCCGGAACAACCTCAGACAGGCCTCTGTCGCGCTCGATACCGCATACGAGCGAATTACCTCTCTTAGGAACAGCATCAACAACATGTTGAATCGCATCCCGCCGGAAGTTGTAGGGACTGGGACCTCGATGAGCAGTACAGATACCAGCGACACCCAACCTCGTCATTCCATCAGCCACGACGCCAGCATTCGCCCGCCACATTCTGCACTCGTGCTCTCGGGCGAGCAAGCCGTCGACGAGCTGAACCTGAGGGCTGCGAGGCTGCGCTCACTTATATCACCCTCTGCCAGACAGAGGCTCGAGGAATTTGAATCCGGCAGCAGAAGTAACGCAATGAGGGAGTCCGTATGGGATAGGTTCTCTCAGAGCGATCGTCCGACGCTAGACAGAAGTGATTCCCATCCGGTCCTATCCCGATCCCGCACGCCGCCCATGCCGGATCTCGTCCTGCCACGCTCTCGGGACGTTGTTGATCCACGCGCGACACGGAGGCGAGACCTACAGAGCGCCAATCGAGACGACTCGAGTACCATGATCGGAAGACGTGTGGCCGCGCGCGTCAACGCATCTGATAGCCACGGCAGTCTCTCGTCACGACTGTCGTTCTCACAAGTTGAGCAGCAGTTGCAGGCCCAGACTGCCCAGGTCGCACGGGAGCTAGAGAACATGACGGAACGGTTGACCGCCCAGAGGTCTAGAGGGCTTGAATTGGCTTCCTCCAGGGCGCGTGGCGATAATGCTGTTGCTGCACAAGACAACGGGGCCTCTATTCCATCACAGGTTGCGTCGACCACTGCTGGTGGCGACTTGAGGTTGGTGCCTAACCCCCCAGCGGGCGGGCGCCCCCTCAGACCAAGTCGGGACGTCACTCTCGTCGACAACACTACACGCATCGTCCTCCCACAGTCAATATCACGCACATCATCGGACGGCACACCTATTGAGGAACTTTCGGCTCCTGCCCGCCGTAGCCTCTCCGCGGCCTTTAGGGAGCATATCGCAACGTATCGGGACCATGTTCATGTTGCAAATGGGTCTCAGGACACTCCTCGGAGTCTTGCAAATGCACCCGAGGTACGAGGGACGCTGGTCAATCTTCTTACGCGGGATCGGGACGATCAGTTCCTACCTGCCCGACACGAATACACCCGGCCCGGCGTTGATACCAGTCGGAGAGATGATGCGTCGGTCCGTTCCAATCCCGCCGCTCCTGCGGGACAAGGTAGACGTCGACGAGGTTGGAGTGAGTGCTCTTTCGCAAATCCCATGCCATTTCATGTCTGACACACCACACAGCCCGACTCAATGCTGATGGTGACGAAATAGATTCTGACGAGGATGACAATGTGTCGCCGCACACACGTCGCCTGCGAATGCGCTTTGCCTACGGCACGCCAAACATGGACCAATCAGCGACGCGGTCTCATACGGTCACCATCGAGGATATCCTCTGGCGGACGTCTGGAAGTGATAGTGAAGCAGATGTACCGTCCCCAGACGCAACTGAAAGCTGTCACTCGCTTTTCCAGAGGTCGCCCCCTCGGCCTCCGGTCCGCCATCCACACCCGCTCCCAACGGCGGCCGAGGACATGTTGATATACCCCACCACCAAACCGCCTCAACGACCACAGGTTATTTGCGTGTCAAAATACGCCAGTCTTGCTGGCCGGTGACTCCATCTCTTTTGGCCATACCCACCGCTTTCGTAATCCGTCCCTCGCTACCCTTGATCGTTGGGCGTTTTGGTTATTTAGATTGGTTGATCTCCACTCTTTTGTCTTGCGCCCCCATCATATCTCGAGAGGCACTGCACGGGTTCTTGTTTAGTTATTCGTAAATTAGCTTGGTTTTTCTACTTAGCCCAACTTGTGTGCCCCTCGTTTTTTTTAGCTTGACGCCGTACCGTGCGAAAAAAGGAAAGTTGGTAGGAGAAAAACCCGTGATCGCTCGTTTCTTCTCTTTCTTCACGCGTGCTGCCTGTCCATCCTTGCTGTTTTTCCTCGGTTCGTCACAGTGGTCAAGGGTGAGGCGGGCTCTTTCCTCTTCAGAAGAGCGACTTTTTTTGTTTCGCTCGAGGCAATGAGGGGGTGGTTTGTCACGCAAGAATGGAATTTGGTGGGATCGCGGGCCGAGCCCCTGTCCTTTTGCATGACTGGTGGGTTTCGAAACGGTGCCAGACATTTATATATCGATCGCAAGTGACTAGGCGTGTCCTTTGGCAGCTCGAACACATTGCTCATAGTGTGCTCCACGCGATATCACTTCTCACCGTAGTAATAACAAATACCGTGTAGTATACCTCATGGTACCAGTGCTCCGATGCTCGGGCGCGTTGGCAAAGTAAAAAAGGAATCTAGAATCTTCATTATTCATGAACAGCGAAACGAGACGCTGTACAAGGTACAACTATTACTCTAGACGGAGAAAAAAAAACCGACACCAAACGCTCAAGAAGGAAAAAGATGCAAAATAGACGGTTATGATTGCGCGGGTGACGGCGTGGCCTGATATGACCCGTAATAGTTGGGCTGATACAGGCTGGCATTGTAGGCAGCGGCGCCCGGCTGGCCCGCGACCGCACTCCTCATATGTGGAGGCAATGTCGGAGCGACGGGTGCCGTCCACGTTCCACCTGCGGGCGGCTGGTACGGTTTCCCGCCCGGCGTCGCTGCTGCAACCGTATTTGCCACTGCGCGTTGACCCGGCGTCTGCGTAGTTGCGCTGAAGAAGCCCGCATACGACGTCGGCATCGTACTCGGTGTCGTCGTCGCAGGCGTGGCAGTAGCAGCAGCAGCACTTGGCTGTGGCGTCCCCTTGCGTGATCCGCCCGCCGACGTGCTGGATTGCATCTGGGGAGTGTATTGATACCACGAGGAATAGGTGTATTGCTGTTGCCCGGTCGCACTGTACGGTTGAGCTTGGTAGTACTGCGATGCGGCTTGTGCTTGGGCGGTCGTCTGGGCTGCGTACGCGTTGGGATAGTATGGCGACGGTTGACCGGGTTTGTATTGATAACCTGGTCGATAGGGTGTTGCATAGTTATAAGAATAACCTGCGTAAGCCTGGGCTGTCGCTGCTGCCGTGGCAACGGTGGCTTGCGCAGGAGCGGGTTGGGTCGGCGTAGGCGTATGGGCTGGTGGTGCTGACGGGGCTGCGGGGATTGCGGTCGCGGTTGACTTGATATAGAGGGTAGAGTCATCTCGGAGGGCCGTCGTGTGTTCTGTGGGGAGTGTCCCGTGCCAGCCTTGAGTGGGTGCAATGGGCAAGGTCCGTTGAAGTTTATGGAGGGCGGATGGCGATGGAATGAGAGGAACGTCGTCAGAAGTGGACGACCGCGGTCGGAGAGACGCGAGAAGGCAAAGGGAGTCGAGGATACCCTGAGCTAGAGTGAAAAGTTGAGCACGGGTCAAAAAACATGTTGACAGGACAGTACAACTGACCAGTATCCCACTCTTCTGATCCTTGTTCAACTGGGCTAAACTCGCCCGGGCGTGATAAGCGTATATTCTGAAGTTCTTCTAGTCTTTTGAGTGCCTTGGCATTTCGGTTCAATAGTTCGTGTACGGCTGCTTCAAGCTCTAGACTGCCGAGGGCTTGCTTGAGTAAATTTATTTGTTCCGTCGAGAAAAGCGCTTCCAAGGACTCTTCATCGTCAAGTACGCTGATCTTGTCAGACTTGTCAACGCCGTTCGACTGAGGGGACTCCACGACTTGGTCCGAAGGCTGCGGTGTGACGAGTGTGTGCTCGTTTGCCCACCTCTTCTTTCTGTCCTCCCATCTCCAGAACAATTCGCCCATCGATGACCGGCCGACCTCGACGCCATCTTGTTCGAATGCCGGAGCAAAGCTGGAATATGGGCCATAATCTAGGAAAGTGCCACAGCTCACACGACGGGACCCGGGAAGTTTTAGCTTGTACCCTGGAGGTTTCTTGGGAACATAAGATGCCAAGGTGACAGAAGAGGTCTCTACTGAATCTGGTTCTGCTGGTGCTGGGGCAGAAGGGGAGGGCAATATGGCGACCAGCTCCGCGTTTGCGGTTGATATGTCTTTCAAGGGCTTACTATCTGAGGGTACGAGATCGGAGTTGAGGGAGGTCCACCAGGTCCCAAAAGGCAAACGTTGCATGAGTGCATACTTTTTCGGCTGAAGCAAAAGGGCGTGTTTTTCGAGGCGATGAATCGGTTTAGGTTCGGTCGTGGAGGAGGCGTCAGGAGAATCGGGGAGGAGGGTGTCGATGTCGAGGGGAAGGGGCACGGAGTGGAAGGAGGCTTGGTCGAGGAGGGAACATGCGAGATTGCAGAAACGGAGTTGCTGTGCTGCAGGGGAGGAAGCACGAGATCTTGGATGGTAGGATATTGGGAAGAGATTTTGAACGGCGGCCTGGGCACGTTGGTGTTTAACGCGGGAGAGAGGGGACGCGAGAGACTTACTCGTAAGACACGGAGGGGATGTTGGGAAGGCTCTCTGAGAAGAGCGCGGAGAGAGAACGAGGTTGATTGGGACGTGGAGGTGGAAGGCTCGGAGAGGTCTGAAGGAGGGAGAGGAAAGACGCGGTCGAGCAAGGCTTGAGAGTCGATGCTAATGGGAGAGTGGGTAGACGCTGAGAAGGGAGAGAGAAGTGCTTACAGGGCGAGAATGTCGAGTATCTGGTGTGAGTGAGAGGGGTCGATTGGGACATCAGCGGCGAGTTGGAGGTTTTGTAGTTTTTGTCTGTTGGGGTTGTCGTCGTCGATGACCTCTTTTATGGATGTGTCTGAGCGGAGTTGCTTCGGTGGTTGGTGATCGTCGTTGTCTGCGAGTGATGTGCGCTTTCGTTTCTTCGCGGACGACTTTGATTTTGTGGAGGTGGGTGGATCCGGTTGACTTTCTTTTTCGTTGTGCAGTTGTGTCGCTGAGCTTCGCGTTGCGCGGGCCATGACGAAGACCACACCAATTGACGATTTACGGAAATTGTAGGCGAATCGCGATACAGTAACAACTGTAATCCCGAACCGAACCTATTTCAATCGGAGTCTCTATATTTCAATCTCAGTCACCCCCTCATCGTCCTCCATGGCCTCCGCACTCTTGAGGGCCCAGCTACGCTCCACACCCGCCAACGGCCACAGCGCGTTCCTACCACACATTCGCAAGGTCGTCGTCGAGTTCTGCCAACATGGCCCATCCTCGGCCAACACGCGCATCTTTATCTCAAAAGACATGGAACGCGTCGCCCGTGAGAACCCACACGTAGAATTCGTGGTCAAGCAGCGCAACGGCCACGAACCCATCGCCCGCGGCTTTTATGGTCGGTCGTATTCGCTCTCTCCCTCGCACGGCTGACCTCCCATCAGTGAACGGACGCGACAAGGTGATACCGTTGCAGCGATTGGAGGTGAATGGGATAGAGAGAAAGGTGCAGTTGGTACTGGAGTCGTCTGGTGCCAAAATCAAGCCGTTAAAAAAGGGACGGATAGTGGAGAGCATGTCCGAGTCTGTCCGGGGTATCTGGAGCGGGGTGCACGTCGACACGCCGTTTACAATCTGAGTAGCTGATAAATGTCGTACATGTCAAAAAAACACGCCGTTGCCTCATGCACTGCTCCCATCTTCGTCCCTCCTCTCGTTCTCCTCTTGTCCTCCCCCACCATGCATCAGGTCCGTCTCTCCCACCTCATCCACATCAGATGCTCACCCCCCTCATACTAGTCCGATGATCCCTTTAGAGATTTCCTCGACACGGATTCGATCGTCAACGCACGATCGATTTCCAACACCTCTGTCTCCGAACCGTCCCCCGTCACCACCCTCAGCGATCTCCCTGTGAGCACAGTGCATCGATGACGGCACGAGGCCTCGCTAATCTCGACCGCCGCCAGGATGTCATTCCCGAACATGACGAGTACCATGCCATGCCCCATAGCCTCAGGCATGTCCTGGTCCGTCTCTCTCCTCTCTTCCTTCTCTCCATCTCCCATGTCTCCTCGCTTACCCCTTCCCTTCCCCCAGACGCCTCCAACACCAGATCCCTTCGCTCGTCCTAGAAGCATCCTCCTCGAGCCCGCCCTCTCCCAGACACCACAAATTCCCCCTTCTCCTTATTCAAGACCTCGATGGTCACCTTCCTCAGATTCACCCAATGGCGGCGTCTTCCGCGCTCGACAAAGCGTATCCTCCATCGGTTCTTGTTCCACCGTACAGACGCGCTCGGCCGCACCAATCAAATCAATCCTTACTCGACATGACTCTGGCATCTCAATGGCCACGACAACAAAGTCCACCCGTCGCAAAAAGAAACGCTCCCCGCCATCCGTTAAATTCATAGACGCGCCAACAGTCCACCATGACGACGCCGTCTATCATAACACTCCTCCACGTTCACCTTCCTCGCGGGGGCGGAAGCCAACGCGCTGGTTCACAAAGTGGTGGAAAAAACCTTCCAGTCCCCCGCCACGACCCCCCATTTCCGGCCCATATCACCTCTCCTACACAGCGTCGCTGGTAGACGTCTACACTTCGAGACCACCAAAGCCAAAACCGGGCAGGCTAAAGCAGCTCTGGCAGCGACTCACCAGCGTGATCAGTTGACCTGCAGGCAAGCAAACGCAGTTCCATCCCACAGCCTTTCGTCTAACATTGCACCCAGTTTTTGCTTCGTGGCTCACCCGTGTTTCATCTCGTGTACCCTCCAACGTCACAACCCACCGTAACGGCTGTGGCGGAGGATTCGTTTCCACCTACTTTTGCACACGCGTGTTTTATGTCTGCAACCATCCACCGATCGACTCGGTGGCTCCACGCCGTGCGTGTCCATACTAGATGTATCACACCACATTTGCCATACCACGCATGTATCCTAGTAGTTGCATTGCACACGCATCGCGGTCTACCATTCTGCTCATTGATCACCTATACGTCAGAACACATGTTTCTAGATCTGATAAGCAAGAAGATTCAAGCAGAAGCGACTGTTCTTCGTGCTTTCTCTGCGTCCCAGCGTGCGCGTATGAGCATCGCACCTTCTGCCCTTGACCGAACGAGTGGCGGGAGGAGCTGCATCTGTGCGGCTTGCAGATATGGCGGTAGCAGTCCGTCGTTTCGGATGACCTAGAGAGAGTCACGCATATCAAAGAGCGGGCCATACATGAGAACATGGTCGAGTTTGCGAGAGGATGTCAGCTTACGGAGCCGATGGCGAGGAAAAACGAAAACGTCGCTGCACTGCTGAGCATGTACTGAGAGAGCGTAGCTAGGAATCCTCTAGGACCAGCGCCGCCTCTTTCGATGGACAGCGACCGTGTTCAGTCGTGTCGTCGTGACTCAGCGAGGAATCTCACCTGAGGATGGTGTATGAACCAAAAATGAAGCCAATGGTAAGACCGACACCTCCACCCATGAGAGCGCCCATTCTAATCGACATACACAATCGCATTTAGCCTTGAGGTATCGTGAGTGAGGGAAAGACGTACTTTACTATGCATTCCCAACGTCTCGAGTCAGAAACTAGGTGCTTTGGTTGCTGTATCACTTACATTTTTGCCAGACGGTTGGCTCTTGTGCACGGGGAGCTCGTGCTGCCATGACAAGAAGAGATCAGACAAGATTGGTCGGCGAGAGAGTCAGAGATGGTTGCCGGAGTCAAGTCCGACACACGTTTCGGGTCACTCAATTCATGGCTCCATGCTTGCCGTCGTTCCCCGGCGCTCGACAGGCCCAAATCAGTGCGTTTACTAGATTCTCTTTGCGTTTTGCTGACTAACTGAAATACAGTCAGAGCAAACCAGAGAGACTTGTTCCATGTCTTGTCGTTCAAGGAGCAAGCGGACACCGTGCTCCGCTCTTGGCTGGGTAAGTGCACGTCCTTTGCATACTTGCACTGCACACATATCTCATTCATCCGCTAGGAACAAGATGGCTCCTGAGGTGGGACAAAGAGGTCGATCTTGCTCTAAAATTGCTCTACTATGGCTTGACAATCGGTCGAGGTTCGTAATAGAGATGTACACTTCACACCGTCCTGCTGGCTGACGTTGTTCTGAAGCCGTACAGACGCTCGGAGAAGAATACACCGACATCTGGCAACACTCTGCCTTTAGTGACAGAACGCCTTCCAGAGCTTCACGGATAGCCCTTGTGCTTCTCCCAACCCTACCTTCGTATATTCTTGCAAGATGGGGTTCCCATCTCAGCTCTTTGTCCCCATGGGTAGCGAGCACTCTACGTGTACTGCCCATGTGTCTCGAGGTGGCTACAGAAGTCAACCTTGCTATATTCTACCTCCGTGGCACGTACTACGACCTGACCAAGCGAATACTAGGTATCCAGCATGTGATTAGTTCAGCTCTCTCTGTTGCAGGCAGGAAACACTCAAATGGTGTTTGCAGATTTCGTCCACGCCGGAGAACCCATACGTACGCCCGCCGTCGTATTCTTTGCTCGGGATCTTCATCCTCATCCGCATCCTCTACCGGCTTATACATTACTTGCGCTCCCGCGCGCACGGTGCCACCGAGAAATCGCGTGGAAAACGCAGCCTCGACGAGACGCGGGATATGTTTATCGATGACCGACTCGTGAGCACCATGCTCGAGCACGTGGATCCAGAGAATGTACCCGTGAAGCCTGCCGAGGAGGACGAGAACACCGTGTTGGACTTCAACGCTATACCTGCTCGTGCAAGGGCCAGTCGGACGTGTACGCTTTGCTTGGAAGAGAGGACTGATAGCTGTGCGACGGAATGCGGGCACCTGTTTTGCTGGAATTGTATTGTGGGATGGGGGCGAGAAAAGGCGGAGTGTCCGTTGTGTAGACAGGGGTTAAATCTGGCCCGGATACTACCTATTTACAACCTGTGATTGACGGACACATTTTATTGTGTATGTATTGATAGCATCAAAGATACAAGTATACAACAATGCCCAGTATAATGCAGGGGGATTGTACACGGGTTATCATACCACTTGTTGGATGAGAGTGATGTTGTCGCCCTTGAGGAGAATGCGGCCTGGCGAGAAGTCAGCAGCAGCGGGTGGAGAAAGGCGAGCAAAGGTGTACCAAGTTCCCGTCGCGGTTTTGCGTCCTTGACATACACCTCTGCTGCCTCGTCAATGACGATATTCATGAATTCATCGAAACCCTGAGTGAGAAGATATTGAGCGCAAATGTTCAAATTATAGCAGACAAGGGGAAAGGAAATGCGAGAGGGATGAGCCCATCGCCTTTGCAAGAGACGATTTAATGCTGGAAGTGATCTGGCGATGAATCGGATGGACGTACAATGATGCGCCCTTCAATTCGCATCTCGATGTTATCATACAACCATATCACGACTTTTGCCCGCTGTATAGGGTGTCACGTCAGCGATGAGCACGACGAAGAAGCTGCACGACGTGACCTGCTGCAGATTTTTGAAGATGACATTCTGCAATGGGATCTCAGTGCGGGAAAGTGAATGGAGAGACTGTGCATACGATGGGCTGAACCATCACCCGCTGTTGACGTCCCGACATGGCTGGCGAGTGATCGATTGGTCTTTCAAGGCGTCGACGACGTGCACGACAGCGATGAGGACTGAATGTTCTGATTATCTAATATGTTCCCACATGATTTGAGGGTTGTCAACTGGACGCGTCCGCTCGAATGGGGTTGCTTTCACGACCAAAACATGGAGGCAAGTACTCGTCTGCTCGTAATCGCCCACAGCACCGCTCACCGTGTCCAACCAGGCGTTCAGTCCCTCCAACTCCTCCACCGCAGCCGCGGTCACCTTTATCACCTTTGTCCAAGACCTCAAGCGGAAGACCAAGACATGGGGTCCTATGATAGAACTCTGCGCCAACGGCGAGAAGACCCTCGAACGTTTTAGATTCCAATTCCCGGAGGACTGGCTCTACAGCGATCAACTCAGAGGAGAATGGAGCGCATACAACGAGATCCTCAAGCGCAAGAATGATTCCATCCAGGAGCAGCTCGGTATGCCGTCTCTCATCTTGTCTACCCTGTCTCATGTAGATCCTCGTTTACAGCTGGACTTCAGCTTAAGATTGTCGCAGAGGATAAGATCGTGGAGAACAAGATCAATGACATTCTCGCAGAATGGGAGCAGACACGTCCCGTGCAGGGGAGCATGCGTGCTGATACCGCCATGAATACCATCAACGTTTTTGAAGGCAAATTAAACCGCGTCAAGGAGGAATACGACCTTGTGTGCAGGGCCAAAGAGGCACTTGACCTCGAGTTGACGCGTCACACGCGCTTGGAGCCCGTGTTTGAGGAATTAAAGGACCTCAAGGCCGTCTGGACAGCGCTTTCGGGCGTCTGGAGCCAGATCGGAGAGCTGAGGGAAATGACGTGGGCGACTGTACAGCCGAGGAAGTTGAGGCAGCAAATTGACGGACTGTTGTCTTCGACCAAGGACATGCCGACGCGCATGCGACAGTATGCAGCATTCGAATACGTCCAGGACGTTCTTAGGGGACTCTTGAAATCGAACTCGATCATCTCCGACTTGAAATCCGAGGCTCTGAAGGATAGACATTGGAAGCAGTTGTTCAAAGTCTTACGGGTACCCTCGCAAATTAGTCTTCCTGTGTAAGTGACTCGCCTTTCTGTTTTCTTCGCCCTCTGATACGTGTACATAGTATGACTTTGGGAAATGTTTATGACTTGGACCTGAAAAAGAATGAATCTCTTATACGGGAAGTCATCATACAAGCTCAGGGAGAGGTACAATGCGCCACAGCTCTTGTCGCCTACGCTGTATTAACGTCTTGCACAGATGGCTCTCGAGGAGTATATCAAGCAAGTCAAGGAAACTTGGACTAACTACACTCTAGATCTGGTGAATTACCAGAATAAATGTCGACTTATTAGGTGCGAAACACCCGTATCTATTTTGCTTGTAATATGTCGTTCATGCCGTGCATCAGAGGCTGGGATGACCTTTTCACCAAGTGCAGCGAGAATCTGAACTCCTTGACCGCGATGAAGCTTTCGCCCTACTACAAAGGTGTGTTAACAACACTCAGGAAGAAATATCACATGTTCACCCCTTTGTCCTAGTCTTCGAGGAAGAGGTATTGTTTCGATACAGCCATTGTCTCTCCGCGCTAACACTGTGAAAGGCTGGTTCATGGGAAGAGAAACTGAACAGAATCCATGTATTGTTTGGTAAGATAAGCGCTGCCATATCTTCCAGACGAAGCTACTCACTTGCATGAAAGATGTCTGGATTGACGTTCAGCGCCAGTGGGTGTATTTGGAAGGCATCTTTTCTGGGAGTGCAGACATCAAACATCTTCTCCCTGTGGAGAGTGCTCGCTTTCAAAACATCAATGCCGAG
>JBBPQZ010000575.1:0-13827 GCA_038092795.1 Boletus rubissimus | reverse complement strand
GGGTTTCCTCCGTTAGCAAGAGTCGAGGGGATTCCTCGAAGATATCAGTAAGCGTGAAGCGAACCGATCAAGGATAGTCGGGTTGAGGGCCGACTCGCAGTACTTCCGTTGTGGGGATTCCTCCAACGGTGGTCAAGGTATCGACGAGTCGAGAGACAAGTTGATCAAGGAAGCGATCTAGGGATTTCCTAATCGCGGGCGAGTAAGACGAGAGAAGCAACTAGATTGCTTAGTGGCGACGAGATACAAGAGTAAATCGAAGGAGGTCTAAACTAAGGATCTAGGTGGTACTCGAGTCGCTTATATATGTGTTCTCCTCGCGCACGGACCTAAGTAAGAAATGCGAGGGAGACGAAGAAAGAAAGAGTGACGCGTTATGGATCAAAAGAAGATGCACCACGGAATGGAAAGAAGCCCGAAAAGGAAGGACGCGTAATGATGAAGATCAGAACACGCGTGCGACACATCGCGGGAGAATCAACGAGACAAATAGGGTAAGAGGATGCGCCAAGGGTATGGAGGTAATTGAAGGAGCCATTGGCGGAGAAATGGAATATAGTCTGTGGGACGTACTAGGATTCTCTGAATGAGAGGTCCTCGCACCGATGGTAGTACATGGATTGAGACGAGACGAAAGAGAAGTACGAGGAAAAGAAGAAGTTGTAACATATTCCGCCAGAGGCGTATTTTCAGGTGTCGGTGGTGATGGCGAAAGGAGCGGAGAGATTCGGCATTTGTAATACTGGTTTCTTGAGGAAGAGTGCCTTGAGGGAATCAAAGGTATGGGTGCAGGCTGGCGACCAGGACCACGAACTAAGCTTCTTGGTAAGATCTATTAAGGGGCAAGCAATGTTAGAATAGTCAGGGATGAATCGTCTGTAGAAGTTAGCAAAATCCAGAAAGGATTGAACATCTTTGACGGTGGAGGGGACTGGCCAGGAGGCGATCCCGTCAAGCTTGACAGGATCCATGGCGAGTTGTCTGGGCTTGACAATCATCCCGAGATATTCTACCTCGGTTGCAGCGAACTTGCACTTCTCAAGCTTGAGGTGCAGGTCGAGTTCGGTCATGCATTGGAGGACGCGCTTAGTTCGTTCCGTATGGGTCACTTCGTCAGGGGAGGTGATGAGGAGGTCGTCCATATAGATGACGAGCCATCCTTCAGTGATCATATCTTGGAAGGAGTCATTTATGAATCTCTGAAACATGGCGGGTGAGTTACAGAGACCAAAGAACATTATGGTGGGTTCAAAAAGCCCCTTATGGGTGATAAAGGCGGCCTTCTATTGGTGTCCATCCTTGATACGGACATTGTTGTATTCCCATCTAACGTCGAACTTGGTGAAAACCTTGGCATCGTGGAGTTTATCGACGAGATTGGATACAAGGGGTAAAGGATATGCGTCACGAACGGTGTGTTCATTAACATAACAATAGTCTTGGCAGGAATGAAGGCCACCATCCTTCTTTTTGACGAAGAAGAATGGGGAGGCTGTTATGACTACCCGGGGTAGGAGTAATCGCAAGAGGCCTTTGATAACAAGGAGTCGGGTTGGGGCTGACGACGCAATGGTCTGACGTGGGAATTCCTCCGTCAGCAAGAGTCGAGGGGATTCCTCGAGAATATCAGTAAGCAGGGAGCGAACTGATCAAGGTAGTCGGGTTGGATCCGACACGCAGTACTTCCATTGTGGGGATTCCTCCAACGGTGGACAAGGTTATCGACGAGTCGGAGGACAAGTCGATTGAAGAAGCAATCTAGGGGTTTCCTAACCGCGGGACGAGCAAGATGAGAGAAGCAAGTAGATTGCTAGGCGACGAGATACAAGGTAGCTCGAAGGAGGTCTAAACTAGCGATCTAGGTGGTACTCGAGTCGTTTATATACGAAGTCTCCTCGTGCACGGACCTAAGTAAGAAATGCGAGGAAGACTATAAAAGAAAGGGTTATGTGTTACGGATCAAAAGAAGACACATAACGGAATGAGAAGAATCCTGAAAAGGAAGGACATGTAATGATGAAGAGAAGAGTATGCGGCCGTCGTATTGTGGGAGAATCAACGAGACAAGTATGGCAAGAGGATGCGCCACGGGTACGGAGGTAGCCGGAGAAGCCCAAGGCAGAGAAAAGGAATAAAGTCTGTGGGACGTGCTAGGATCCTTTGTATGAGAGGCCCTAGCACCGATGGTAGTACATGAATTGAGCAGAGGCGAAAGAGAAGTACGAAGAGAAGGAAAAGTTGTAACAGAGGCTTGAGGGGATTTCGAGGGGCAGATCTTGCCACAATCTAGATTTTCCTGTAAAAAGGATTCGGTGGTGGTGTGTTCCTTGGGTGAGAGAGGATAGAGTTTCCCGATCTTTGGGGTAAAAGAATCCTTGAGGTTGATTTCGTGGTTGTAAGACCGCGAGGGTGGGACGTGGTCAGTGGCTTCCTTCGAAAAGACGGAAGCAAATTCAAAGTATTCTGCTGGGAGAACGGGTTTAGGTTTCTTCTTCTCAGCAGCCATGGCAAGTTCGGTAGCCTGGGTGAGGCATCTGATGACCGGGGATCCTTTGGGGATATATCGAGATCCGCTTTTGATAATGCGGAACATGATCTGAATGTCATTATCATGTTGGCAATAGGCCGAGGGGTCTCTCCATTCATTGTACTCAAACAAATGAAAGTGGGTGACAGAGTTGACATGGATGTATCAAGGGGCGTGGGGTGGTGGTTTCCAGAATTTGGATGAATGACGGTCGTAATCCGTCGAGTGTAAGGCATAGAGTTCTTTCGACTGGTCGAGACTTTCGGAGAGTGAAAGAGTCTGTTTAGTCCAGTCGATAGCAGGGTTGGTCTCTTTCAACCAAGGGAGTCCAAGGAGTACATTGTCATGCCCGAGGGACATGACCATGAAGTTGACTTGATCTGCTATCCCCTCAATATTGAGGAACAGCGAGCATGAGTACCAGATGGTGCCTTTCTTGTTAAGAGAGTTGTTGGCATTCCAGACATAGATTGGCTTGTCAAGCTTCATAAGAGGAAGCTTGTGTTTTCAGGCAAAGTCCCAGTCGATACAGGAGATGTTGGCTCCACTATCGATGAGGGCACGGATGTCGATGGCTTTCAATGTGTGCGAGGGTACAATTACTTGAACGGGGATTTGCATTGCTTTGATAGTGGAGGTTACAAGTACCAGGGCATACAAAGGAGAAGAAGGGGAGACTCGCATCGAAGAAGTTCCCCTATCTAAAAATCCATCTTCTTGAATCTGACCCTCCTGACCGCTGGGACATCTTCATTGTCATTGTCTATATCTTGAAGATGCGGAAGATCTTCATCATCATCCTGACCGATTGCCTTTATGACCAGTTTGGCAGCTGTGAAAGTAGGGCAGGCAGGGGCAGAGTGGCTGGGTTTACGGCATCTGAAACAAAGTTTTTTCTTGACACAACGCTTCCTTTCTTCCAGGGTCATTCTAGGAACTTGGATGACGTCAACGTCCATGGCATCAGGGTTTTTGATGGGGGTACGAGAGGGTGAGGAGAAGTTCTGGTGAGGTTGATACAATGGACGGGAATATCGGCGCGATAATGAAAAGGCCACAAGTTGACAAGAGTCACTAAGTGTGATAATCGAGTCAAAGAAATGGAATTCCGAAACTAGAGAATACAAGTGAGGTTTGACTACTTATATACTGTAACTACGTGCGCACGGATCATGTTTAGGGTCGGCGCGGAAGGTCGGAGAATGTTGTAGAATGATTAGGTAGGCGTGGTGTCATGGAATGTTCTAGAAGGTTCGAAGGATGACGTCATGTGAAATAAGGTAGGGAACTAAGCGGATGAGCGGTGGGGGCGAGATTAATGGATTTGGACGGTAGAGGATGGGATAAGATAAGGTTCTTGCACCCAAGCAGATGCATTGAATCCTGGCATAAGTCCACATGAAAACTGTTGAAGGAAGACAGGGGTGTCGTATGAATATCTTAGATGAAGGACGAGTCGACTAAGGCCTTATTTCGTTTCATTACCCCCTTCTCAAGATCGAGCTCCCGATCGATCAGAATGCCGGTAAGTTTTGGTTCCAATTGTGGTGTGGGTATTTCGAATAGAGAGTCGGGGAGGCGATTGAGCGAGGCGGTGAAGGATTTAAATCCCTTATCGTCGAAGAGGCGAGTGCTTTTGGCGCAGAGGGGGCAGTCGCAGGGTTCCGAAGAAGGGCGCTCAGCAGCCGCATTACTTCGGATTACCCGTTGCGCTTCGGGGTTGCGTCGATGGAAGTCTTCGATTTTCTTGGTGGCGTGGGTTAGGTTTGTTTTCAGCTCCCACATTCATTCCTCTCGTGGGTAGCCTTTCTAGTGCACCAAGTATTCGGTTTTGTTTTGCTTCCTTCGGGAATCGACGACCTCCTGTACCTCGTACTCCTCTTCTTGTTGGACGACGATTGGAGGGGGTGGTTTCGGCTTCGTTTGGGTGGGATAGGTTCCGGTTCGGTATGGGGTAAGGAGGGATTCGTTGAACACCGGGTGGATCCCTTTCCAGGTTTTCGGTAACTCTAGCTCGTAGGCTGCCGTTCCCACTTTGGCCTTCACCTTAAACGGCCCGTATCGCTTATCGTCGAATTTCTTTGTCGGCCTATCGGTTTTAATGTTTTTCGCCTCCAACAAGACCTTCTGACCCGGTTTGTATTCCTTCACTTTTCTCGCCTTCTGGTCGTGTGACTTCTTCATCGATTCTGCTGCCTTTTCTAATGCTTTCCTCGCGGTTTCGTAGCTGGATTTCATTTGTTCGACAAATGTCGTCGCGGACTCATTGCGGACTTCCTTCTTTTGGGCTGGTATGACGGGCTGTTGACCGAAGTTGAGGATAAATGGGGATATGCCCGTCGCGCTCGTCGTCTGCGAGTTGTGGGCGAACTCTGCTATTGCTAGCCAGTCGACCCAGTCCGTCTGGCGGTGGTTTACGTAAATCCTCAAATATTTTTCGACTTCTCGGTTGATCCGTTCCGTCTGTCCGTCCGTCTGGGGGTGGTAGGCCGTAGAAGGGTTGGCTTCGATCTTTAGGAGGGTGTAGAGATCTCGCATGAATGACGATACGAATTGCACTCCTCGGTCTGATATCACCTTGCGGGGCGTTCCGTGTAGTTTGAACACGTTGTCTCGGAAGGCCATGGCTACCCCTTGTGAGGTGATTGTATCGGTAACGGGGATCAGGTGTATCATCTTCGAGAATCGGTCGACCACGACTAGGATGGCGTTCTTCCCTTGGGAGTGGGGTAGGGGCCCAATCAGATCTACGGATATGATCTCCCATGGTGATGATGGGACCTCGTTTGGGTGAAGGGGGGTTGTGGTTGTTGTTGTTTTTGGTTTAACCTTCTGGCAGGTATTGCAACCTTTCACATATTCCTCTACGTTCCTCCTCAGAGAGGGCCAATAATATTCGCTCATGATCAAGTCTCGGGTTCTCCGGACCCCGGGGTGGCCCGAGATTGGGTGGTCATGGTTGGCTCGGATGATGTCTTCTCTGAGTTTGGCGTCATTTGGAACGTAGGTGAGGTCCTTCCATTTTACCAGCTCGTCTTTTCGTGTCCAGGGCAACTCAGCCTTTTCGAGTCCTTCTTTCGCGAACCGCTCTAGTTTATATTGCAGTTTCTTAATGCGATCGAGGATACTCGTTGAGGCGACAGCCTTTATCTGAATTGGGGTGGAAGGGCGCTCCACAGCCACGTTACCACCCTGATTGGGAAAAAGAGAATCGGGGAGTAGGATCTGTTGTTTGTTATCGGTGTTCACCCCCTTCTCGTAATCTGGCCTCCTGGATAGAGGATCTGCTGGGTTTGTTTTGCCCGGTCTATAGTTGAAAGACAACTTATATTCCTGGACAATTTGTTGCCATCTGGCTTGACGGCGGGAGAGGTCTTGGGGCTTTCGGAAGAACTCGAGGTTCTTGTGATCCGTTAGCACCTCGACGGGGTGGACGGCTTCAAGGAGGTATTGCCTCCATTCTTGTAGAGCGAAGATGACCGCTAGCATTTTGAGGTCCGCGGCGTGGTAATTGCGTTCTGTGTCATTGAGGGATCTCGATATGAACGCCACTGGGTGCCAAATTTCTTCCTGTTTTTGTGACAGGACTGCACCGATTCCGATTCCCGATCCGTCAGTTTCGATGCGGAATGGGTCGGTGTCGGTGGGCATGGCTAGCGCGGGCGCTGTAGCGATCGTTTCCTTAAGTTGTTCGAAGGCCTTTTGGCAGTCTGGCGACCACTCGAAGTCCCTTTTTACCGACGTGAGGCTGCTCAGAGGGCGTGCGATTTGGGCAAAATTCTTTACGAATCGTCAGTAGAAGTTTAGGAATCCTAAGAAGCCTCGTAGGGTTTTCTTCGACGTGGGCACTGGCCAGTCTTTAATTGCTGCCACCTTCTTTTCGTCCATCTTTACCTCGTTTTGCGATACGATAAGTCCTAGGAACTCCGTCTCCTGTACTTCAAAATCGCATTTGTCGTGTCTGAGGTAGAGATGGTGTTCTCTCAGGATTTGGAGTACTTCTCGTACCACTTTCCGGTGTTCTTCGAGGGTTTTGGTGAAGATCATGATGTCGTCTATGTAGACTACCACGACCCCTCGGTTGATCAGATCTCGGAATAGCGAGTTCATCATTGTTTGAAAGGTGGCTGGTGAGTTACACAGCCCGAAGAACATCACTAGTGGTTCGAATAGTCCTCGATTGGTTCTAAACGTGGCTTTCCACTCGTCTCCCTCGGCCATCCGTACGTTGTTGTATCCCCACCTTACGTCGAACTTGGTGTAGTATTTGGCGGATTTAAGTTTGTCCACCAGTTCGGCGATCAGGGGGAGTGGGTATCGGTTTCGTCTCGTGACTTCGTTTAACTTTCGGTAATCTTGTACGGGTCGGAGGCGGCTGTCCTTCTTTTTGATAAAGAAGAAGGCCGAGGCAAAGGGTGACTTGGATGGACGGATGCGTCCCAACTTCAAGTTTTCTTCGAGGAATTTATCTAGCTCTTCTTGCTCTCTGGGGTTTAACGGATAGACCTTACAATCCACCGTATGGTCCCCCGGCAGAAGCTCGATGGCGTGGTCCCATGGTCGTCTTGGGGGGAGCTCATCGAAGCTTTCCTTGGCGAATACATCAGCGTAGTCGTGTACGTATTTAGGTGCCGCTTCCTCGAAGGTTTTCTTTTTCTTGGTTATGAAGTCTCGGGCTGCTATATCCGTGGCCGTGTTATGGAAGTAACTTTCCGTATCGAGTTTGAATAACCGATCTCCATCATGCGGGATGAATTCGGTATCCTCCTCATCATCGTCGTCGCAGCTTTCCAGGCGAGGCATGTGGTCTTCCTCGCATCGGAACGAGATCCATCCCGTCTTCCAGTTTATCTCGGGGTTGTGGGCTTTTAGCCAGTCATGTCCCAGAAAGACGGTGTTCGGTCCTAAATTGGTGATGGCAAGGGCTAGCTGTTCCTTGTGATTCTGGATCTGCATTTCGACGATAACGAACTTCTCGATTTTCCCTGATTGGTTTAAGGAGCCGTCGGCGTTATATACTGCCATGGGTCGTGGAAGGGCATGGGTGACTACCCCCTTCTCAGCTACGAACTTCTCGTGTATTGATGACCCCGTGCAGCCGGAGTCAATTAGGGCTTTGACTTCCGTGCTTGTTCCGTCGGACATCCTCAGGGTTACAGGTACTTCGAGGGAGTTTCGCTCTTTTCTTACCGATGCCTTCTTATACTTGGGGGGTCTTTGGAGGTCCCTCAAGGTCCAGTGTGCATCGGAGTCACTCATTTGTTTTAGATCCATGAGTAGATCTGGGGTTACTTCGGCCTTCCTGGATTCGTGGACGAAGGATCTTAGATGTCCTAGATTTCTAGTCATGTCTGGGTTGTCTGTTTGGGCCTTCATCCATCTGATGGTCCAGGGGTCTACCGTGTTCATCCAGTAGTGGTCGGAGTTCCGGCTTCTTCGGTTTTTGGTGGAAGGGCGCACTGCAGCCTCGTTACCGCCTACCTTAGAAGTCCCGGTGCTCCCGAACCCCTTGTCTGCTCGTTGGGTTTCGTCGAGCGACTTTACTTCTTTCACAGGGGGGGTCGATATTTTTTCGAGGATTAGTTGGGCCACTCTTTCGCCTGCTTTGGCTACGAAGTCCTCGCTGGCGAAGTTGAATAGTAGAATTCTCACCTCCCCCCTGTAATCGCTATCTATTACACCCGCTCCTGTGGTTAGCTTCTTTTTGACGGCTAGCCCACTCCTTGGTGCAATTTGGCCGTAGTGGCCTGATGGGATTTTCATGGACAGCCCAGTTGCTATTAGGGCTTGTCCTTTCGCGGGGACTACCGTGTCCTCAGAGGCGTACAGATCGTACCCGGCCGCACCCGGGGATCCTCGCACTGGGAGCGGTATTTCCTTGTTTGATCTTACAACTTTTAGCACAGTTGTTGGGAGGTTTACTTGGGGTTTCTTATCAGTCTGGTCATGACGCGACAAAATTGTATATCGATTGCTTGGTTGTACAAAAACAGGCGATGACTTATTTGGTACAGTAGAGCGACTGGTATCTACTGTACAGACTGAAAACCCGATCCAGAGTCCGTATTCTCTTCCACGACTTCTGTGATTGTGGCCTGAGTTTCCTGCTCAGGCAATTCGGCAGCGTTCATCAAGGCACGGATTTGAGAAAACTGTTGGGGGGCAATGACTTGCCTGTTCCATTCCACTGCTCGCGCTCTCGGGCCACGCGGACGCGGGGGGTGCTCTTGGCAGGGCCAAGGCTTACCACACCTCCGGCATATTCCTGCAGCACGTGCCTTATCGAGCTCCATAGGAGCTCCACGTCCTGGGAACACACCGGGCGCGTTCGGGTGGGGGGCTGCGGTGGCAGTGGGAGGAGGTCCGGCCGGCGGGGTGTACTGCGCTAGGGGTCTACGAGGGATAAATCGTTGAGGCGTAGGGTTGGGGCGAACTGCCTGATTCCTTTCGCCTCGCTCTCTGAGTATCTCCTGAGTTTTCTGGAGAGCTTCTTCCCACTCGAATAGATCCTCGGAGTCGATTAGCGCGTGGTTGTTGTCCTCCGCGTGGTTTACCAACATCTGACAGGCACATCGGCGAACTTGATCCACCAGCGAACGCCCATTCGCGATGGTATCGTATTCGGCCTCGTCCGTGTACTGATAGAGTTTGGTAAAGAAATCTTCGACCGAGTCGTTCCCTTGTCTGAGCGCGAAGAGCTTAGTCTGCACCTTCCTTTTCAGGCCGGCTGGTTGGAACGCTCGTTTCAAGTTTGCTTCGAAGACTGAGAACTCCTGGTGCTCGTCAATTTTGCGTCTGATCTGGAGATCTGCCCACCGTCCTGCGGGGTTCTCTCCCTTCATGTACGAGGTCGTGATCAGGATTTTCTGGCAGCTCGACGGCTCGTTCTCGAAGCCCTGCATGTAGACCGTGATTTGTCGCCACCACGACTGGAACTTCTCCTTATCGCCCGCATAGAAGTCGGGCTTTGCATAGATGGATTTTCCCAGCTTCTGATCTCGCTCAGGGCGTCGGATTGGTTCGTGGGGGCGGAAAGGCACGCCTGGTGGTTGCCCCTCGCTAGACGGTGAGGATGGTGGCAGGGGAGGGTCTCCCTCAGGCGGGGGTTTAGCCTTTGGAATGCCTGTCGGCGATCGGCGAAGGTGGAGAGGTGGCATCGGTTTATCAGGGAACTCTCGGGCGTACATGTGCCTCCAAGAGAGGTACTCGAAGTCTAGGTGCACCTGGTCCGCTTGTTCGTCCATGAAGGTATGTGGCGGGTTGGCGGGCGGGAGCATGGGACGGTGTACGGGAGGGCGGATTACTGGTCTAGCGACCGGAGTTTTACTGGCGGGTTCCATGGGTACGTCCCCTAATGCTCCCGCTAGGGTTTCCATCGAGAACACGGAGGCCCGCTCCAGTTGTGGTGACTGGACATCGATACGAGATGGTGGACATGCATAGGGGGACGGGGTTCCTTGTTTAGACATATCGGGCGGGACAATGGAGGGTGGCTTTAGGATGAAGATAAGGGAGTCCTTCCGTTACCTGGACTTCTTCCCGTAAGAGGTCGTATCGGTACCAGTAGACGATTCTTTGTTTCTTTTTATAGAGGACCCGGGCTTTCAAATGAGCTGGAGGAGGTAGTCTCCGTACGGGCGTCCCACTGGTCCCGCGCTGCTTGCAGGATAGAGGCGTCGTTGTAGCGGTGTAGGGCGGGGATAAGGTTCTGAAGGATTTCGATGACTACCCTAACTGGGTTTTGACGAAGGCGGCGGATTATTTGGCACAGGTTGATCTGAAAAGAACCTCTGGAATCTCCAGCGGCAGACGGAGGTTGACTAAGCAGGGGGGAACCGGAAGAGCTTTACTACAGCTCAAGGGAATACTGCCCTCGTCAGTCGTGACGTCACAGGTGATCACGAGAACCTGGGTTCACTGGCGTAGAACCAACACGGACCGCTAGGCACTCAGCGGACGACGGGGGCTAGTGCACTATGCCCGGTAGCAACGTTATCCTTATTTATAACGGCGGACGACCGTATGAATGCAGTGGGCGCGGTTGCAGTCCGCCCTCAATTAATCTCCGAGGAGGAGAGATTTCCCTTAAGTCTGGGATCCGACTAGTGCGCTATCGCGAAGAGCGACGACGCGGATGGATGGGCGCGTTGCCTAGGGAATAACCCCGTGCAGGCTGAGTGCGAAGGAAGGTGGGACGAAGAAGACAGCGACGCTGCGAAGTGCGCGTCAACAGGCGAAGAGAGTAGATATAACGACGAAGAGAGGGAGTCGGGGGTCGAGATGACCGGCGACAAAGTAGTTTCGGAATTATGAAAAGGCCACAAGTTGACAAGAGTCACTAAGTGTGATAATCGAGTCAAAGAAATGGAATTCCGAAACTAGAGAATACAAGTGAGGTTTGACTACTTATATACTGTAACTACGTGCGCACGGACCATGTTTAGGGTCGGCGCGGAAGGTCGGAGAATGTTGTAGAATGATTAGGTAGGCGTGGCGTCATGGAATGTTCTAGAAGGTTCGAAGGATGACGTCATGTGAAATAAGGTAGGGAACTAAGCGGATGAGCGGTGGGGGCAAGATTAATGGATTTGGACGGTAGAGGATGGGATAAGATAAGGTTCTTGCACCCAAGCAGATGCATTGAATCCTGGCGTAAGTCCACATGAAAACTGTTGAAGGAAGACAGGGGTGTCGTATGAATATCTTAGATGAAGGACGAGTCGACTAAGGCCTTATTTCGTTTCAGATAACTCAGTGGCATGATCCCACTGAGTCTGGAAGTGGACAGCCTTGTCGTACCATACCTCAATGATTGAGGGAACTTTCTCCATGGACATGATCTTTCTCATAAGAGCGGGGGGAAGTCCGGAAGCGAAGTAAGAGATGAGGACGTTGTCGTCCTGGACTTGTGACGTAGCGACTTTGTTCTTGAACTCGGCTATGTAGAAGTTTAGCGAGGGGTTGTAAACACTGTTCTTACCGATGAGAACATGTTTGGTGGTAAGCCAGGTAATCGCATTGTTGACCGTGTTGTGATGTTCAAACGCGGTCTTGAAAGCTTTGATGAAGTTTTCCCAAGTGCCGATGGTTGCAATGCCTGCGTTGATCATAGACATCCGATAGGTGTTTGCCCAGGTGAGGGCAGGTCCCTTAGTCATGAAAGACAGGGCGAAGGTGACCTTCTTAGGGTCCGAGTTGTAAATGGCGTCGTTCACTGTGGTGTAGAACAACATGGTGTTCAACCAAGGTATGGCTTTGTCGTAAGAGCCATCAAAGACTTCGGGAGCACCGAGACAAAGTTCGGCGGGACGGGAGGACATTATTGGTGAGGACGGAGGTAGGGATGGAATAGGGGGAGGATGAACAGGAATGCTAGTAATAGCGCTAGCGATAGAAGGAACAGCGCAAGAAGGACCGGGAGCAGTAGAGCGTGTAGGAGTAGGAGAGGAAGGGGAGTTTGTTGGTTCGGATGGGATGGTGAGGCTGCGGGAGAGGGTAGTGGCTAAGTTCTGGTCTCGTTGTTCCGCTGTCTGGTGATGGAGAGTACACTCGATCTGGGCAGCATATTCGTCTGGTTTCCGATCCTCTAGATGGGTAGATTCGTCCAATTCCTCCGGGGAAGAAGGTTCAGCAGGTGCGGGACAGTAAAGTCCCCACGTAGGGTGGTTACGCTGTGGGTGAATGGTGGAGGCTTACGCGGTGGTAGCCTCTGCTAGAGAGTTTAGACCTTTTGTTACAACTACCCAGGGTAGGAGTAATCGTAAGGGGCCTTCAATAACAAGGAGTTGGGTTGAGAGCCGACAACGCAGTAGTTCTGACGTGGGGATTCCTCCGTCAGCAAGGGTCGAGGGGATTCCTCAAAGATATTGGTAAGCAGAGAGCGAACCAATCAAAGGAGTCAGGTTGGGGGCCGACGATGCAGTACTTCCGTTGTGGGGATTCCTCCAATGGTGGACAAGGTATTGGCGAGTCGAAGGACAAGTCGATCAAAAAAGCGATCTAGGGGTTTCCTAATCATGGGGCGAGTAAGATGAGAGAAGCAAATAGATTGCTAGGTGGCGATGAGATACAAGGTAGCTCGAAGGAGGTCTAAACTAGTGATCTAGGTGATACTCGAGTTGTTTATATACGCGGTCTCCTCGCGCACGGACCATAGCAAGAAATGCGAGGAGAACTAGAAAAGAAAGGGTTATGCATTACGGATCAAAAGAAGACACATAACAGAATGGAAGGAAACCCGAAAAGGAAGGACGCGTAATGATGAAGAGCAGAACACGCAGCCGACATATCGCGGGAGAATCAACGAGACAAATATGGCAAGAGAATGCACCACAGGTACGGAGGCAGTTGAAGAAGCCTGAGGCGAAGAAAAGGAATAAAGTCTGTGGGATGTGCTAGGATCTGCGGTATCAAGGGACCAAGCACGGATGGTAGTACATGGATAGAGCAGAGGCGAAAGAGAAGTACAAAGAAAAGAAAAAGTTGTAACACAGTCCTTTCTAACACCGTCATGCTCAAACTCCCCAATACTGTTTGCATTTATCCCATGGTTAATATCTCTCACATAAAGCCTTATCAGGAAACTCTACCTGGACAACCCAAAGTCCGACCTAATGCGATTGAAGTGGATCAAGAAGGGAAAGAGCAATTCAAGGTGGATTACATCACCTTATCACGAGTAAAAAATAGAAAGTTAGAATATTTGGTACATTGGAAGGGTTATGACGAAACCGATTGTACATAGGAATCTGCCAACATCATCAATACTGCTCCACTGGCAGTTGCCAATTTCCACAAGTCCAATCCTTCCACTCCATGCAAATTCCACGGACTTACAGCTTCTTCTTTCACCTCTCTTTTTTCTCCATACAAAAACTTTACAGTTGCTGAGCCAACTACAACTCGCCTGGAATTTGAGTTATAAAAAGGGGGTAGTGTTATAATATGAACATTTTCAAACATTTTCGTCTTGTCTCTTTTTCTTTTCTCAGTCATGTGATCTGTGCATGTGACTGTGGTAATCCTCACATGACCAGGTCTAGAACTAATGACGTCATACCATGAGGTGACTTCTCCTTTTTAACTTCCGCTCTTCTCACACAGCCCCTTTAATTTCTGTTATCTTTCTCTCACGATCATGGAACCACTTAGTCTATTTATGGTAATCTCTCTCATGCATAGCATGGTCTGTGCGCGCGCCTGTACAGTATATAAAGTAGTACTTTGCGACTGGTATCCCCAGTCTAATCCATTTTGTTCACCACGATAGTCATTGCCTTGGTCTTCTGGACATTGTAGAC
>JBBPQZ010000574.1:0-13831 GCA_038092795.1 Boletus rubissimus | reverse complement strand
CCCGGTGCAGGTGGATGACTCGGTCACTTGTGTAACAGTCTTTCCCTCGTGTGGAACGCACTACATCTCCACTGACCAAACCCATCTTAGCTGTACAGTATGCGGTAGCCATGGGAATGCGAGTCGTTGCGATAGGTTCATTGTGTCCTCCTTTGTACGGCAGCTTCCCCATATTGACAATCATCCTGACAGATACCGGCGCAGAGAAACAAAAGCTTTGTTCAGAACTTGGGGCGGAGAAATGGATCGACTTCAGGGAAACCACAGATATCGTCAAGGCAGTCAAGGAAGCGTGCGACGGACTCGGCGCGCACACTGCGATCGTCACATCTCCATACAGTGAAGGCTATACCCAAGCGGTCGACTATTTGCGACCTGCCGCCACGTTGATGGCAGTCGGGCTTCCGGCAGATGCGAAATTCGAGGCTTCCATTTTTTGGACAGTGCTCAAGGTATGTCCAGGACGTACGGACGTAAGCTTGAAAGGAGGGGGAATTTCTCATGCGCGCGTCACAGAGTATCTCGATCAAGGGCTCTTATGTCGGAAACCGTCAGGATTCGATCGAGGCGATTGACATCGCTGCCTCTGGAAAGGTCAAGGTGAAATATATATCTAAATCCCTGACAGACCTTCAGCAGTGAGTGTTGGCAGTCAGATCCGCTTTCACTGATGAGTACTTGATGACAACGGTATGTACTAGGGTATACAACGATCTCGAGCAGGGAAAGGTAGCGGGAAGGATAGTTTTGGATTCGTCAAAGTAAACAAGGAACGAGAGCAAGAGACCCGGAACCTTGACAGTGTTTGTATGTTGCAAATGAACGTTCGGCGGAGATTATTACTTGCATATGTATTACTATCAACATGCAGAGGCGAGCTGTATTGAAGATTTGGAGGGCTCTCAGTCATCTGTTAGTTACGTTTGTAGTAGTCATTGGGTCAACGTGACACTTGAATATGGCCAAAACATACGTTGGTATTTTGTCAATGAGGTGCCAGCGCCCGGTACCATGTAAATATTTACCCCTGCTCAGGTCTCCAACTAACAGAGAACCCGTCGTCATCGCGAACGCTGGCCAGCACAGGTGTGACGCGATGAGTGGTGGACCCTGTTTACATCCCGTTGCGGAACGCACAAGCACTTTCATGTGAACTCCGCGGGTATGGTACCGTTCCCCTAGAAGGTGGACATCATGCCCGATTGAACTTCGGTCGAAGGTACAAAAGATGCTCATGACAGAAGAAGTAAACAAGGCTTCGCAGATAGGTCGGAGGTGACCCCCATCTTCATCAATGCGCGAAACGTCGACCACAGGACAATACTCTAATTTCACACACATACGCATACTGGTTGCTGCGAGGCCACAAGTCTGCCGAAACATGAGAACCTGTCGAGGTTAATTTTGCATACATAGCTACAAACCCAACAGACGGCCAACCCAATCCGTTGAACGAGAGCCCAAAATCATCCCATTGTTCCAATTCAGTCCTTGATTTTCACAATGATCCACTTGCGCGTCAACAGATTGAAAATGCTCCCAAAGATCAACGTTATCAACGTGCAACTGAGGATGATGACGTTGTATGGCATGGAGAAATCGGGCGTTGGGAGATCGACTAGCAACGTCGGGGTGTACATCCGCTGCGAGATGCTCTGTGCGCCCAGCGAGACGTTCATCAGCGCTCCGTCGCCAACAACCCTGACTGGGAAGAGAACGGCGGGGGGGAGGTCCCAGCCCCTCATGGCGTCCGGGGGATGTTCGGTATACTTTAGGAACGCCTTGGTGAGATCGATGGAGAGACGGAGTGTGCTCTTGGCCGGGATCGTCAACGTCGCTTGTAATGTCGATGGCCCATGGTGTCCGTTCGCGAGGAGAAGCGGTGGGTGGTAGATCATGTCTGATATGAAGTCGTCTGTGTGCAATACCGAATGTAGAAAAGCTCCAGAGGATGTGAGAGAAACGCACCTCGAGCGAGGCCACCTACGTCTACTTTCATCGTGTGCATCCAGAGGGTCACGAGGGCGGGGAGGGTTTCAAGGTACCCAGCTGTTATGGGGGCGTGATCGTTATTTGTGAGAGAGACGAAAAGAACGCCGCGCGTCTGAGAGGATCCATAGAGCGTACGCTTGATCGAAAGAGGTGTCTGCGAAGCGGGAGGGGGGAGCGCTGTCGAAAGACGTGAGAGCGGTGGAAAATCGACGCGAATAAGGACATACGATACTTGAAAGTGTGTTCTTCGGGCCAGGACATTGCAATGTCAAGAGGTACATCTCAACAAATCAACGTCAGCATTCGCTCCCCATCATCCGAGAACCTAGGATTCTTACGAGAGGTTGGACTGTAGACACTGACAGTGTCATTGCTGGACACCGGTTCGGGTGAAAGCTTATATCCATGAACGTCTGGCATGACAAGATGTATAGTGCTCGAACTCGCAACGGGACATGGCATGTCAATGCTACGATCGAACAGAGACTGAAATGACCAATCTGGCACATCAAGAACTACGGTCAATCTCGGAATCAAGTGAGAGACCGCCTGTGTCTTACCTCGTCGTTTTCCTCCACTTCGTCTCACAGGATCGAGCACGGCCTGCACCCCGAGGCTCAACTCAACCCCGGTTTCAGTAGAACGCACGTGAACTCCCAAACCATGCCAATCAGTGTCAAATACGCGTTGTGGGTCCAACAGCTTCGCTAAGCCGGCGCGTGACTTGCATGGCAGAAGCTTGAGAAACGGGGTAAGGTTCTCCGTACACACGTGCTCTGAAGGGAGGGTGGCATATCGTAGAGCATAAGGGATCGAGTTTTGGGGAAAGGGTACAGACGACAGGGGAAAAGCGGAGGTTGGGGAGGAGGTACGTCGGTCATCAAGGGAGCCGAGAGAGGCGCAAAAAAGGCCCGCTAGAGCGTTGCGCAGACCTATCCAACGCTCGTCCACGCTGATGAGGAAGACACGTCGAGTTTCATGAGATGCAAAAAAAAGCTAGGTCTGATTGATGCGGAGAAGGACTCACGACAGTGGCCCACCATCTGCCATCCACGCCCAGAGCTCTGCGCCCGTGCCAACGCTGGGATGGTCGGGAAACCCCCAGCTATCATAATTCCACCTTCCGGCATTGAGAGAAAGATGAAGCTCGGTTACTGAGTATTCGCGTAGGATTTGGCCGAGAGTGAGCGGAAAGAAGGTGTAATGCTGGGCTTGAGACGAGTGTCGACCACGTCCATTCGTAAGCACGACATGGGGCAGGGACGAGTGAGGTGTGCCCACCTGAACTTTCCGGGTCGCGAGGATCCCGAGGGGAGGCACTTCCGAGGAAGGTCGTGAACGTGAAGGCGGTGACCACCTTGCCGTCGGTGAGTGGTCGGATGGTGAGGTCCTCGAGATACCGCTCGTCAAGTATGGAGATGGCTGGGACTACGAACAAGCTCATCACGAATGCCAGCGTGACTGTTCTTTTTGCCATGGTAGCTCAGTGGAACGTTCAACGTGAGTTCAAATCGGCAAAGCAAGTTCTCATGCCAACTTGGCAAATTCAAGACCTTCACTGTAGAACTCGATGGCATCCTTAAGCGATCCACAGATTCCACACGAGGCGGTGTTTACTGTAATCGAACTTGCTGTAAACGAGTCACCGTCTGCTATAAAACTCAGCGTTTACCTCATTCAACGAGCCAATTCATCCATGCCTCTTCTTTCGTTCTACTTCGCTGGCGTCCCGTACTATTTGTGATCGTGCCCTAGTCCGAGTCTGATTTCACATTCAACCAAGAGATCAGACCGATCCCGATTCTCTCCCACCTATTGATACCAAGGTAACTAAAACTCAAGATACTTTGAGGATAACCACTGATCGCGATTATATATTCATACCCACCTTAGCCCCGCGATCCAACACTGAAATTCAACACTGAAAACACGAAAACCTACTACCAAGTGTCATCATGTCGACGCTCGACTCACGCGCCAAGTTATACAATCCCCTGATGGTCCCAGAGTTATTTTATAACATCCTAGAATGCTTTCGTCCTGCAATTGACCCATCGGGAAGGCGAGCGCTGGTTGCCTTGGCGCAAACATGTCGCGCGTTCTCAGAACCTTCACTCGATTGTCTATGGAGGAAGCTGTATTCACTCCAACCCCTGATCCGGTGCTACACGACTGTAGATGAACTCGAAAACGGGGTAACTCCATAATCACCTGTCTTGATATCTTATCTGACCTTGATCGGGACAGATCCCTCCCACCTCCTCCCAATTTGCTGTCATCGACAGATATTCGCCTCGCATCTTGGAACTCACCATTTCAGAGGACACATCTGTGCGCTTTTTGCAACGCATGAGCATGCGACCTTCTGTCCTCTTGCCAAACCTGATGGTTCTCCGGTGGAGTCCTTACGTCCTTACTCCTCATGTTCCCATTATCTTCATCCAGCGGTTGCTCAGCCCCACGCTCGTTTCCCTCGAGGCGACCTTGGCCGAAGCTGATCAGGCGACACTGCTGTCATTTTTCGATAACTACCCTCTCTTGTGTCGGAATCTGAAGTCTGTCGAATTCCGCTTTTCAGCCTCACCACAATCTGGGATGACCATTCAAGCCCTTTCCCGGGCAATATGTAGTCAGGGGACGCTCGAAAACGTCGTTCTTCATACACCCATCGACAGGATTGCTTTGACACATTTGTGCACGTCGCCAACGCTCAAGGTACTCTACGTCCATCTTTCCGAAAGGTCAAGACTACGACCAGGCTCTTTCCTGCCCACCGATCCCATATTTGGCAGCGTTGAGGAACTAGAATTCACAACATCGGATCTTGATCTTGTCACCAACCTCCTCCGACCTCGCGACCAAATATTCCATACCTTTCGTCTGTATCTCGGTGGCCGACACACATCAGAGGCCGTCATTAACTTTTTGACTTTGCTTACATCCCGATCACATCCAAACCCCCTCCGGAAGCTCACTCTATCAATCGGGGATATTTCCCACCCTGTGCCAGCAGACCAGATGACAAGCGAAGCTACGACCTATTGTCTCTCATACAAGACACTTCAGCCGCTCGCGGTCTTTGGGTCCCTTCGTGAACTCATGATCGAGTGGAGCGAACAGATCTCTTTAGATGACGACGAGTTGGCGGACTTGGCTCGCAGCTGGCCTTTGCTCCGGGTCTTCAATTTCTATTGTGGTCGTGGGGGGTATCCTCCGTTTTCAACCAAGTATGCAACCCTTCTGGGTTTGTTGTCGCTCGTCAATTCTTGCCGGGAACTGTACACAGTTAGTCTGCCTCTCGATGCCCGGGAAGTTCCAGTGGTCAAGGAGGAAAAGGCTCGCGAGACAGACTTTGCATGTCTTATTGTGCCAGAATCACCAATCGATCAGGCTCGTCCGGTGGCGGAGTTTCTGTGCAAATATCTCCCATCCGTGACAGCAGTGGACTGGAGGTTTTTGAGGCCACCGGGAACAGACGTCCAACAGATTATTGCCTATGAACGGACATGGCAACAAGTTGACACTCACTTGGAGGAGTTCTATAATTCTTCATCCGACTTCGACTCCGCCGGGTCAGAAGTATAAATGATGCTTGATGGGCCAGGTATTTTCGTCTTGTAACACCCATGTCCTGACCGGGAGTATTGAATTTTGATTCCTACGGCATTATTCTTGCTCTTTTTAACTGACATTCAGTTATAGTAAAATGCCTACTTAGCTAGCCTGTAGACATCCCAAAGACTCGAGAAAGATAGTCGTTCCTTCTTGATTGCATATATGATATCCGACAACTGCAGGATTGGAAGTTCCCAATACGACACTGGCACGGGATACATGTGTTTTAATCACGACGATATGCTCTCCTTTCCATCCAGAGGAGAAATCGTATGGCATGCAACCTCGTGACACTGGCTTCCATCCATACATGTCCCGACACAGTACACGATGGCCGGAACGGGGTCCGCAAATTTCTTAACTGAGTATGATTATTGATGATGATCAGGCTCTGGCCCCACCCTCACTTAGTCTGGTGACCAGACTATACCTACGGGGTAACCTGCCGCATAGATGGGCTGGTCACCAGACTAACCCTCGCTACGGCGCGCAAGCCTACTTGTTGAGTTTTTCCCGTAGACTACGCGGTGCGAAACAGCAGCGTAGCGTCACGTGGAGCTCGATGGTGCTTCAAGTTAGCGCGCTGCATACATAACAGGAATTACAAACAGATGAAACTCGGAGTTATCAATCCGCAGGTGAGAGTGTGAGTATATTTGATAGCTTCACTCGTGATGTAAGGTTTCTTCGCCCACCGGCCTCGAATCGACATCCAGAAGACAAGTTTGGCCCATTCTGAGCCCGCACAGACCCGATCCTGTCCGTTTAACGCTTCCACCGTCGAATTCCCACCTCTGTGACCTGCACTTTTTGGCGCTTCCCAGGTATCATGGACGAGGAAAAAAATTCCGTTGAGAAACTATCTGCTTCTGGGTCCCCTGCTCCTCCCTTAGCCACGCCTGAGGAGGAAAGGCGCCTCGTCAGGAAGATTGACCTGCACATCTTACCCATCACATGTCTTCTCTACCTCTGCGCTTGTAAGTTTACTTTCCCTGCACAGGGTTGTCTTGATCGTTCCTTACCTCTCTTGCTGATCATATCTGTGTCAACGTAGATCTGGATAGAAGCAACTTAGGGAATGCCCGCTTACAAGGACTCCCTCAAGAAACTCTCAGCGGTGATCCTACCGGCGTTCTCTACAACTGGGTCAATTCGGCATTCTACTTCTCATATGTGAGTTCAGCCGTGCATCTTTTTTTGTTGCAAGCGTTCTGCTCGATTTGGTGTCAATGCTAATTTTGCGACGTCATTCTATTCTTTTCAAATCCATGCAATCAGATCCTTTGCCAAGTCCCTGCAACGATCTGTTCCAAGCTCTACGCACCGTCTTATTGGATGGCAGCGACCGCTATCGGATGGGGGATCTGTTCCACTCTGGCGGTGAATATCGATTTCTGCCACTAACCATCGTCGGTGACCTCTGACTGACTTGTGGTATCGTCGGATTTCATAGGCATCTGCGTTCAATTTTGGAGGACTGATGTGCGGCCGGCTCGGCCTTGGGGTCTTTGAAGCTGGATTTGGTCCAGTTATCCCTCTTTACTTTTGTGTGTGTCGAATTTTTCTTTGGCCTTGTTCTCTACTCTCTTTTTCTCGGTTTCTCTGGACGCCCCTGTGACCTCCACTCACTACGCTCTAACCGAAATCAGCATTCTTCTATACGAGATCCGAACTCGGTCTTCGTATGGGATACTGGTTCGGCTTTGCAGCCGTCGCAGGCGCATTTGGAGGCCTGATTGCATTCGGCGTTCAACAAATCAATTATGGACCTCCTCTGAAGACCTCTGGTGGGAGTGGCGGCGAGTCAGATTGGAGAATCCTATTCTTGATCGAGGTAGTACATACTGTCGAGAAGATGAGCGCGGACTGATTCGTTTTTTTTTCTTGTCGAACGCGTAGGGTATTCCTGCAATCTTGCTCGGTGTCATCACGCCGCTCATTCTTCCCAACCGACCGGAGTCGACAAAGTTCTTCACAGAGAGAGAGCGGGAGATCGCCCTGGAACGTGGATCGAGGGGAACCAGGGCTGATACTGGAGCAGTCGTGAACAAAGGTGAGCAATTGTCTTTTTCATTTTCACACATCAGTCGTTTGTCACAGCTATGGTGGTGGTATCTGATCCCTGATTGTAGCGCACATCTTCGCAGCACTTAGCGACTGGCGTATCTATGCTGGTGGGGTGATCTACTTTGGTCTCAACTGTGCCTTGGCAAGTATTTCCGCATTCCTTCCCACAATCATCACGACATTCGGATATAGTGAGTCTTTCTCCATCGTATCGGTGGAACAAACCTCGACCGGTCTGCACAGCCAATGCGCTCGCCCAAGTCCTCACCGTCCCTCCATACGCGGTCGCCGCCATCGTTCTTTGCGGTGCTGCTTACTTCACTGACCGTCTCCAAATTCGCGGTCTCGTCATCGCCAGTTCGTGCTTCCTCGGTGCAATCGGATACCTGATCGTGTTGGTCGTGCCGACTAACCCGCACGCTCGGTACTTTGCCGTGTTTTGCATCACCAGCGGGACATACACCTCCATCGGCATCGTCATCGCATGGTTCGCGCACAACCTCGGCTCGGAATCTAAACGGGCGACCGGTATACCCATGTTCATGGCCATCGGCCAGGGCGGATCGATCTTAGGCGCTCACCTTTACCCGACCACAGACGGTCCCCGGTACATGTACGTCGTCTCGCGCGCGATTTTCGTTCTACGGTTCATCGTTATGTGGGGTTCGTTTTTAGCACTGGGTTTGCTACTACGTGCGCTCTCGATACGCTCGGCGGCATACTTGCCGTGATCCTGTACATGTCGTACAAGCGGGACAACGCGAGACGAACAGCGTTGTATGGACATCCCGATTTGGATGCGCCCGTGGACACGAGCGAGTTGGCCGACAAGGTGAGTCGTTGGCTGGTTCAAGGTTGATGCGGCTGAATATTGTCATCGGCTGAATCCGTAACTTAGGCGCCGGGATTCAGGTACATCCCATAAAGGGCGATCGCGGGGACGTTTTTGATGATACCCGAACGACTTGCTTTTCACCCGAAACATTTGACGAAGGGAGCTCTTTTTTGGATAAGGAACTTGCGACTGTAATGACGACAATTTAAGAAATGATATCTGATGAATGCAACGAACATGAATTCGGAAAGACAAACCATAGAAGACGATCTAAGCGAGCGTCGAGCAGATCGTGTGTAGCTGTAACTTCAGCCGATCAACGATACGTTCTGTTCGTCGCAGCTTTGCTTCCCCTGCACGTTGAACTTCAAAAATGATATAGCTGAATTTTTCGGCATTATAAAAACCAGTTCTGTGGTTTGTGAATCTCACTGTATGATCGTCGCATAAAGAGACTTTTTTTCTGCTCAAAAATGACAATGTCTTTGATCTAACATCTAATGACAAAACTATGTGTCACCAAGTATGTGCTAGTAGGTGCCTAAGATCGATCCAAGTTACTTTGCTTGCAAGGTCTCTTGGGGATCAAATTTGTCAACCCAAAAGTAAATAGTTATGTAAGACGAGGATGGCAGAGCAGACGACTACGAAAAGTGTCGATGTCTTTCTGCTATCGCCTTCATCTCGCAACCAGATGACTGCGTCGATCGGTAGTGTAATTACTTACAAGCAAGGTCTCGGGGGTCAAATCTCGCCCCCTATCTCATATCGACAACAGGAACAAATAATGCCCGTTTCAGGACACGACGCCGTCTTCGTCAGCAACCCTGCGCGACATCGAGACCTTCTCAACCTCTGGGATTCTTATCATACACGTCTCTCCTGTGGACTTCATAATATACACACTGACTGATACGCACGTGCAGGTTCTCGGTTGGCGATTCCGAGTGTGAGAATTGTCGTGCACCATAAGTATCAAATAGCAAAGAGCTGCCAACACGACAACACACACAAGGCAGCACTTCAAATATAAGTTGGTATTTGGTATATATGAGGCAAAATTTGATGTTTTCGTAGTCGACAATATGTGAGCTGAAACTTAAGAGCACGTTCAGTTACTCTACTGATTCAACACTACAACACTCTTCTTATTCTCCCTCACAATACCCATTCTCGCTCTCGTTCACCACAATATCATTCCCTGACACCATCACAACACCCAGATGACGAAGTGAACCTGAAACTTGCGGATGTCAGGCTCTCCCTGACCCCTCGTGAATGTCGGGAAATTCCGTAAATATTCCAGATCTGCATCAGCAGCTTTATGCTCTCGTTTCCGCACACAAAGATGTGCCGAAACTCAAGAGTGTAACCTCCAATAGCATACCTGATAACTCACTCAGCGAGTATGATCATGTATGCAATCGGAAGTTTAGCTGGGCAACGAGGCAGCGCTGGGGGAATCATCGCAGCGGGCAGATAAGGATCATGTGCGTTGCAAACTCTAACACGGCCATGACCCTAAACCTAACATATTTTTGGAATCTGCTGAAATTATATGTCACATCAGGACCAAGAAGAAAGCCCGCGTCTTGTGGTTTGAACTTGAGGTCAACCTGAAGTACAACTGAGCCTTCGGCATATGGTGAGATGAAGTCCAAGTCATATCCCATCTCCCCGCCAAGCGAACCTTGTCTCCGAATTGTGGAAAAGGCACTTTACCAGTGTCATCTATTGACTGTCTCCAGTTCAACACTCAGGCTGGTGTCACCGCACTGGAGTTGCAAACATTCCGAGTGTGAAGCCTATAGATCGTGCGTTTCAACAGAATGTGACCAATAAATGCGAGGAACGGAGGGGAAGAGCATGAAAGGATCCTTCGAGAACTTGGCGTGTTCGCAGACTAGCTTGCCATTACCCAATATAACAGGTGATTAGAGAGATGTCCGTACCTTAGAAACACTGAATAGATTAAAACTACTGTACAGTATTACAGCAGTCCGATGTGCAAAGGTGGTACTTATGTAACCAATCGAGACTAAGTACTAAGTTAAAGTGATTAGCATGCCATTTCACAGACCTCACATCCGCTTGTACGGCTTAAGCAACAATGGGAGCTGAGGCCTGCTCTCTGGATCGCCGCGCAAAATAGGCCGCTGTACGATCACAGACTTTTTGCCGATCTCGTTGGCAGGCACGGCAAGTTCGAATTCGAACGCGCGTACAAGCGTGAAGAGGAGCGCTTTCATTCTGTGTTCGACGTCAGTGCCAGACCAAACCGCACGCGAAGTGAGAGTTTGACTCACTCGACAAGGGAGAACCGGTATCCGATGCATGCTCTAGGTCCGCCGAGGAAGGACAGTAGGTGACCCCACACACCTGGAATCTGCGAGACTGCCTCCGGAATGTTTTCCCACCTTTCTGGTCTGCAGTCGGTGGAGGAATGTGAGTGAATGATGTAAGCCCCGCAAAAGCAAGGCGACGTACTTGAACTCGCGCGCATCAGGTCCCCACAACTCCTGCGACCGATTGATCGCCAAGATCGGGATAAAGATCGGGTCGCCTTTGCTGATGCTATTTGGGAAGGTAAACATATACCTCGAATTCACAACGGGACATACAGCGTACCTGATACAGTCGTGGACAACGCCATTCTTGTCCGTGAATGGCTTCGCGACAGGCAACACGTCGTCCTTCATCGCAATCCGCATGGTACTTGGAACGGGCGAGTGCACACGGAGGGTCTCTCTTACGACCGCGTCGAGGTAAGGAAGCGCCATGAGTTCGTCCATCGATGGAGTTTCCGTGTCGACAGAAAGGAGTTCTTCCCGGAGTTTGGTCTGAATTTCAGGTGCGATCATCATCGCGTAGAGTGCCCAAGTAGTTGCCGTGCTATTGCGCCGTCGTCAACTCCCCAGATGGTTCGGAACATGTAGTACCATACCTTGTAGTTTCATGACCGGCGACCAAGAACGTGGGGACCTCTGCGGGAACAACGCATCAGGCTCGGTTCTCCAACTGCGGATGGAGAGAAACGCACGCGCCAATACATCATCGTCAGATAGCCTCTGACCCTCGGAGATGTCAGTCGCCATGTTCGCCTTAACCAGCAGCGACAATAAATCCCGACCACGCAAGCTGTTCTTTTCGATGTCGCCTTTTTCTGTCGCACTCTCCCGAGCGGCTGCTTTAGCACCCGACAACAGCTCATTGCCGATGCGTGCCATCGTGCGTTGTGCAACATTGACTCTTCGTGCACGATCGCTGGGCTGTCATAGAGATAAACACCGAATCACAAAAAGTGCTCGCGGTACTGACGATGAGACGCAAAGGTGGGAACCATGATTGCAACATCGGGAGGACACTCAGTCTCTGACCTGCCGCGGTCATGGTCGCAAAAGCCTCGTTCAGTTCATTTGGTTTCTCATTCGCATTGAGGGCATCAAAGTTGTAGTTGAAACCTAACAGCGGTGAAAAGCGTTTGTTTAGCCGTAGATCAGAAGACAAGTGCAAATACCTGCGAGACCAATGACGTCAAGTGTCATTCTACTCAGCCATGGCATGACATCGAGACGTGCCCCAATGGTAGTTCCAGCGGGATCTTTGGCAATCTCAGACGACAAAAAATCACGAAGCTGTATCGGCTATGGTGAGTGGTCTACGTGGAAAGGAATAAGAGGTCACACACTCGAACAGCTTTTTCGAGGAAGATGTCGGTTAGCGCCCGAATTTGTGCCGGACCGAATGCGGGATTCTAGATGTCGATTCAGTCACGTAAACGGTGTATATCTGCGAGGATTTAATCACCATGATGCGTCTCTGTTTGGACCAGCGATGCGTGGGCGTCAACAGAGACAGAGAAGAGAACGGATACCAACCTGCTGGCGATGCTGAGCACCTTCGACGAAGAGGACACCTACACCCCCGATCAACGTGTGCAAACGGCAACTACGTGAGGAAATAACCAACCTTCACCAAGGATCTGGGACAAGTTGTACCTGACCTGGGAGGGCTTTTGGTAGTCACTGCTGTGGGTGAGCACATGGTTGATGGCCCGCATGTCCATCGTGAATAGCCGGTTACTCTATAGAACCAACTGCGTTCAATACCGTGGACGAGTTCTTGGAGCACCAGCAGCGTACGTAGAAGAAACCCTTGTATGTCAGCGTGCTGCCGTACTGTTTCACCCATTCTTCATGGAGCACGGAGTTCTCCTAGAGGCGAGGGAGAACAAAAGGTTTAGCCCAGTCATGATAGATACTTTGGGGAGACGACAAACTGCATTATCAATGTCTCGCAGATTTCCATAAATCCAGCTTGTTCCCTTGGGACCTCGTAGGTGACGTACAGGTGACGTGAATATATGGTACGCGAACTGGAAGAACTTCCAGAGTCCAAAGGCGGTCACAGAGGCAAACGCGGCGAGTAACAGCTTTCCGACTGGGATCATGGTGTCGCGTCGTCGAGCTCAGGAGGGGGTGGGAGGAGGCTACACAGCAGTGATCGACTGCTATATATTGGTGAGTCTGAGAGATCTGCCAGGACGAACTTTGTTTGGGTCTGTCCCTTCCGCAGGCCGACATATTTATAAGATGCGAAAATCTAGCCCAGAGAGTCTGCTACCAGTTTCAATCATACGTGGCCAAACAACTTTACTGTGTCAGCCAGCATTCGTCACCTTACCGCCGTCGGACCGTCGCACGTCCACGGCATTTGAAGTGATTTCTGCTGCGGTCGAGAGCCTTCAAGTTCCTCCTTACACCAAGCAAGGTAATAAACGAAATGGGTACAGCCCCCATGCTGTCCGCTTGGAGCGCACATGGGTACTATGGTTGTCAGCTTGCTTACGTGTCCTGCTCTCGCGGATGAGAATGTTCACACAGCACCGTGGCCGCTGTCTCGTTCAGGCCCCTGGGCACACTCGAAAGAACTATTCCGGGAGGTCTGTAAGAGCTGGAGTACCTCTGCTCGTATGTACAGGGAATTTTATACTGAAACTCGGGGTTATGGCGAAACAAGGAATATACAAGTTTGAAGCATTCGAGCCGCACCGTGACACAGGTTCTTGCCATGTCCACGTCGTTCTCGGATCCATTCACGTCAATCGGGCCGCGGCGCCACAGCTGGCCGTCATTCCGATGCCACCGCACTCGAACTTACGACGCTGATCGGCTTGAATTGTTCGTCGTGCGCATGCTGCTCATTTGCATGCCGGGTTCGTACCCGACAATATGTGCAAGCGGATGGAATGAGTTGCGTACTTACACTGAGTATAGGTAGCTCACTTCGAGTTGGTGTTTCCATCCACTGTTTGCATTTCAA
>JBBPQZ010000573.1:0-13833 GCA_038092795.1 Boletus rubissimus | reverse complement strand
GATAGTAGTGGGAAGATTGGTGGTAGACACCATGGAAAGCATGCCTAGAAGTATTATAGCAGTAATCAAGGCCAAAGGAGCCCATACCAAGTACTAGATACCTAAATTTACATAAAGTCAAAAAACTATCCGCATGAGTCACTGTTTTGAAATGGCTGTCATTTCATCAAATATTATTCAACTCTCATGACCCTTATACCAATGGAAAGCAAAGGGTATGTACTTCATTTCATACACTTAGAGTTTAGGGCTAGGATTAGGGGTTATTTGGAATTATTGTGTTTAGTGAAAAATGACCAAACATGCGGACAGTTTTTTGAGCCACTGTATGGTCATCTGCCGTACAAATAAGGATAACATTGCTACCAGACATAGAGCACTAGCCCCTGTCATCAGCTGAGTGCCTAGCTGTTTGTGTTGGTACTACGCTGGTGTATCCAGGTTCGCGTGATCACCTGTGACATCACATCTAACGCGAATAGTATTTCCATACACTGTAGCCAGGCGGATCCGGTCTCCCCCATGCCTCTCTTCTTTTACATATTTTCACTTTGGATTTCAGTATAGGTCACTGCGGCCACCTTTGTCGTTGTATTCGGAGAAGACGATATTACCTCCAGTCCAAGAAGTACTTTTTAGGCAGCAAGTTTGTAGACTGCCCAGAGTGTGGTTGGAATAGTCCGCACAGTAAGCAGTTGAAAGAAGACTTTTTCAAGATTTCTTCCCGATCCCGTACCCACAAGGTCTATTGGCCTTCCCATGATAAACAAAGAACCAAACACCACACTTTTTCCTTTGAATTCTATGGAGACGAACACTTCCGCACATACCTCCACCCCACCCATTACCTTAAACCCATAGTCAAGTATGTTGGCGTTGGTGGACTTAGATGATCTTGTCGCAAGGCTGTCTGCCCTAAACATCAACCAGGAAAAGAACAACATCACCAAAAAGATAGCCGATCCTGAGAAATAGGATGGCGATTATAACACCTTCTGTCTCTGGTGGGTGAAGTTGCATCTTTGGATGGATGCCCAAACGTGGAAGTTGGACAAGCTGAGAGCAATCACTGTCCTTTCATGTTTTGAGAAAAAGGCAGATGGCTTCATCCAGCTCACGCTGGAGAAGTACCTCGATGATAAGGAAACAGAGGTTAAAAATGGCCAGGATGTCATTATCAGCACCAAAGGAGATTCAGCTTGGCCAAGTTGGTCCAAGCTGCAAAAGGAGATCAAAGATTATTTCCAGATTGATGTACTCTTCCATAAGTCACTTCGGAAGTTAGAAGGTCTCCATCAAAATGGCCACCTGATCGATCTCTTCCTCCAACAATTTGAGGTGCTTCAGAACGAGGCAAATATTGAGGACTATCATGCCATTACGCTCCTCAAGAAGGCGGTCGACTACCACATCTATGAACAGGTTCGAATGAATCACCCAGGATTAGAATTTGGCATTGACGAGCTCAAGGAGAATTACAGAGCTGTCGGAAGAGCCTACAAGCAAATGGCAATAGAGTGTGGTCCTCCCACCAATTCCCATTTTGTCCCACAACCTCAGGGTCATTATCAATATCTGCTGCCTTCTCAACCTCCCCCCCCTCAACGTCCACAGTTTACAGCAACTGGGACTCAGCCGGGCTGCGGTGCTCCCATGGAGATAGGAGTGCAGCAAGCTGCACCTGCAAGGCCAGACATGAGAACTTGCTTCTTGTGCAATCTCCCTGGGCACATCAAACCCAATTGCCCCAAAAACCCATACTGTCGTCCCCTGTGTCCTCCTCAGCAGCGTCAACAGGTTGTCTGGGATTATGACCAGGAAGTTTATGTCCCGGTTCCTGAGTATTCCCAAGCACATGTGGCACAACAATTTGTCTCCCATCCTCATCCCATTCCTCCAGTTATGACACTGGTAGTAGCAATGGCCACACAACACTTTGTCTTGGAAGAAGCCAAGGCATATTACAGGAACAAGTTCGAAGTCGAAGCCAAGCAATGCGCGGCTAAAGCTTTAAAAGGACACAGCACGTAGGAGTAGAGGGTTCCTCCATGCACAGACCTAATTCTTCTTTTTCTTCTTTTATGTCTTGTACAGAATCCAATTTTCCAATTTTCGATCTTTCATCTATATTATGTAGTTTGTCCATTTCTTCTATAAGAGTGTCTCAATTGAGCGTGGCACCGGAATTAAATAATAGTATGCTTAATTCTCTCCAAAAACAACAAAAAATTAGTTCTATTTATAAACCCTTCTCGTGTGTCATGACTTCCCAGCATCATGCAACGATATTGTCATTTGGTGGAGAGTTCTCGCTTGAGACTGTCATACGTTGCCAGTGGGATGGTCAATGGGAATGCCACCAGTTCAGAGCTCTCCTGGATTCTGGTGCTATCCATACATTCATTGATCAAGACTATGTTATTTGTCACAGCATTTCTTTCTTTACCCTTGATAACCCGATTAAGATACATAATGCTGATGGATCAGAAGGCGCTATTGGCCAGATTCAGCATGCGGTAACCTTGATTGTGGAAATCACTGGACATTTTGAAACCATAAATGCTTATATATTTAAATTAGGTATACATCACATGATCATTGGCTATGATTGGCTTTTCCACCATAATCCCGAGATCGACTGGGTGCAGAAACTTATTTCATTTCCGTGCTGCACTCAGTATTGTAAAATTATGGGTTCTGGACCTCCTGCTTCTAATTATTTCAAACCTAGTCCTTTTTTTTTATATACTATTGAAGAAGGACTCAAAGATCAAGTCCCCGAGGTATATCACAAGTTCCTTGAAGTCTTCTTGGAACAGGAGTCAACAAGAATGCCATTATGAAAGCCTTGGGATCATGCCATAGATCTCAAGCCGGACTTCATTCTGAAGAAGGGTCAAGTAATTCCCCTATCGGACATTGAAATGGATGAAGTTCGCACATTTATTGATAAGGAGCTAAAAAAAGGTTACATTGCTCCTTTTAAATCACCTCAAATGTCTCTGGTCTTTTTTATTTCTAAAAAAGATGGTGGGAAAAGAATGGTCATCAATTACCGTTACCTCAATGAGGGTACCATCAAGAACTCCTATCCGCTCCCTTTGATTCCACAGCTCATTGATCAGTTGAAAAATGCTGACATGTTTATGGCCCTTGATTTACATTGGGGTTACAACAATGTGCAGATCAAGGAAGGTGACAAATGAAAGGGTGCCTTCATTACCCCAATTGGAGCCTATGAACCTATGGTAATGTATTTTGGTATGACTAATTCTCCTCCTACCTTTCAACAAATGATGAACGATATATTTAATGACATGTATGCTGTAGTAATTATTTATATCGATGATTGTATAATATTTACGTCGAAGAAGACTCGGGAGGAACATGAGGAGGTAGTAAAAGAGGTCCTACATCGTTTACGTGATAATGACCTTTATGTAAAACCCTCCAAGTGTCACTTCTCAAAGGATAAAGTGGACTTTTTGGGCATGGTTATATCTAAAAAGGGGGTGGAAATGCAGGAAAAGAAAGTTGCTGGGGTCATGGATTGGCCAGTTCCCACTAGGCTAAAACAGCTCCAAGGATTCCTTGGATTATGTAATTATTATAGATGGTTCATTTCAGGCTTTGCCGAGATCACACGCCCCTTGAATGATCTAAACAAGAAAGACGTTCCGTTCACATGGAGTTCCGATCAACAAGCAGTGTTTGAAGCCCTCAAAAAGAAATTTACCACAGCTCTGCTTCTCGCTTACCCTAATTGTGATCAAGAAGTTTGGGTTAAAACAGACGCCTCAAATATCGCTACCAGAGCTGTGCTCTCCACCTTATGTAATGATGGTAACTGGTGTCCTATCGCCTTTATCTCCCACTCCTTTGATAGCACAGAGTGCAACTATCCTATTTACAACAAAGAATTGCTTGCAGTCATCTGGGTGCTGGAAGAGTGGCGCCACTATCTTATTGGTTGCGAACAGTTCAAGATCTGGACCAATCACAAGAACCTGGAGTATTGGAAGAAACCGCAGATGCTTAGTGGTTGGCAGGCTCAGTGGCATGCTGTACTTCAGGAGTTTAATTATGTTTTCATTTATAAACCAGGTTCTTTGAATGGTCGGGCCGATGTGCTTTCTCATTGACCAGACCATGGTGAGGCAGTGCAGGATCATAATGCCAATATCATGGCCCTGCCTCCCACTGTTTTCATTAATTCAGTCTCTCTCTCTTCGGACTTCCTTTCGGAGTTGGAATTGAAGTCTACTTCTCTTGGAGTGGATGCTGTGAACGACTTTCTTTTTGATGCTTCTATGAACATTTTCAAAAATGACAAAAACAAAGTTTTCATACTGCCGTCTTTATGTACTCATCTTCTCACTTTATGTCACAATTCTCCTATTGCCAGTCATGGCGGACATTCTAAAACTATTCATACTCTTACTCGTTATTTCTCATGGCCTGGTGTCACCAAAGACGTTAGAACTTATATAGATAGCTGCCAAGTATGCACCCTCACGAAGGGAAAGTCAAAAGCACTGGCTGAAACAAAATAAGGCCTTAGTAATGACATCCTTCTAAAAGATACTCATATAAAACCCCTGCCTTCCTTCAATGGTTTTTCCTTCGCTAGTCATGTGGACTTATGCCAGGATTCAATGCATCTGCTTGGATGCAAAGATCTTATCTTATCTTATCTTATCATCATCAGATTCATTAATCTCGCCCCCACCACTCATCTGCTTAGTTCCTTACCTTATTTCCCATGACATCATGATTACATAATCATTCCAGAACCTTCTGCACCAGCCCTAAACATGGTCCGTGCATACGTAGTAATAGTATATAAGTAGTTGAATCCCTCACTTGTATTCCCTAGTTTCGGAATTCCATTTCTTTGACTTAAATATCACTCTTAGTGACTCTTGTCAATTCGTGGTCTTTTCATAATTCCGAAACTATTTCATCGCCGGTCTCATCAACCCCCAATGCCCTTTCTTCGTCGCTACTCCTATCAACTTCACCTGTTGATGTGCACTTCGCTGTGTCACTGTCTTCTCTGATCCACTCTCCTTCACACTCAGCTCATACAGGGTAGTTCCCTGGGCAATGCATTCACCCATCTGCGTCGTTGCTCTTCACAATAGCGCATTAGTCAGATCCCAGACTTAAGGGAAATCTCTCCTTCTCGAAGATAAAATGAGAGCGGACTACAACTGCGTCCACTGTATACATATGGTTGTCCGCCATTATAAATAAGGATAAAGTTGCTACCGGGCATAGTGCACTAGTCCCCGTCATCCACTGAGTGCCTAGCGGTCCATGTTGGTTCTACACTGGTGAACCCAGATTCTCGTGATCACCTGTGACATCACGACTGATGAGGGCAGTATTCCCTTGAGCTGTAGTAAAGCTCTTCCAGTTCCTCCCTTTACTCATTGACGTCCGTTTGCCGCTGGAAAACCAGAGGTTTCCTTTTTTAGACCAACTTGTGCCGAATACTCTGCCACCTTCGCCAAGATCCAGTTAGGGTAGTAATCAAAATCCTCCAAAACCTTATCCCCGCCCTTCACTGCTACAACAACACCTCTATCCTGCAAGCAGTGCGGGACCAGTGGGACGCCCGTACAGAGACTTCCTCTACCAGCTCATTTGAAAGCCCAGGTCCTCTATAAAAAGAAACAAAAAATCATCTACTGATACCGATACAACCTCCTACAGGAAGATGCCCCCATAGGAAATTACCTCCCTTACCTCTGACCAAAAACAACCCTCTGCTGCCCAGCTAGATATGTCTAAAACCGGAACTCCGTCTTCCTACACCCGACTGCCCTCCCGCATCGACATCCAATCACCACAACTGGAGCAGGTCTCCACGTTCTCTATGCAAGGACTATCAGAGGTGATAGAAGATATCCTGATGAAGGGAACAAGCAAAACCCCAGTAGCCAAACCAGTTATCCGCTCAACCATTCGTCCCATGATGCCGCCCGTCCCTCCGATGCCCATGTTTATACCAGAACAGGCCAACACGGCTCATTTAGATTTCGACTACCTCTCCTGGAAGTACAACTACATCCACGACAACCCAGACAAACCATACCCACCATATTACCTGAGGAGATTGCCAGCGGCCCTTCCAAAAGCAAAACTGCCACCAAAGAATGACCCCCCTCCTCCACCTTTGTTGCTGTCCAATGAGGGGCAACCTCGGGGGGTACCCTTCTGCCCTAACGAGCCTATTCGCCACCCTGAGAGAGACCAAAAACTCAGAAAGTCCATTTACGCCAAGCCGGATTTTTACATAGGTGATAAGGAGAAATTTCAGTCTTGGTGGAGGCAGATCATGGTCTATCTGAGGGGCTTTGAAAACGAATCCTCAAGTTGCCAGAAGATTCTAATCACGATGTTGTACATGAAAGGAGAAAACCCTGCTGGGCAGTGGGCTGATCTCCAAATCAGACAAAAGATCAATGAACATTAGGAGTTCGTGATGTTCAAAGCCAACCTCAAAAGAGCGTTCCAATCTGCCGGTCTCAAGTGCAAGGCACAAACTAAGCTCTTCATGCTAAGGCAAGGGAACAACTTGGTGGAAGATTTCTTTACCAAACTCTACCAGTACACAAACGAAGCGGAATATGATACCATAGCAAACAGGCGATCGCTAGTGGATCAGATCTGCCAATGTGCCCATCAGATGTTGGTGAACTACACGGAAGATAACAATCATGCATTAATCGACTCCGAAGACCTCTTCGAATGGGAGGAAGCGCTTCAAAAGACCCAGGAGATCCTCCGAGAACAGGGAGAGCAGAACCAAACGGTCCATCCCATGCCCACCCAGCAGAGGTTTATCCCTAGGAGACCTCAAACGCAGTACACTCCACCGGCCGGACCTCCTTCGACTGCCACCACAGCCCCCTACCCGAACGCGACTGGTGTATTCCCAGGATGTGGAGCTCCTATGGAGCTCGATAAGGCATATGCCACGGGAGTATGCCAGAAGTGTGGTAAACCTTGGCCCTGCCAAGAACACCCACCATGTCCATGTGGCCCAAGAGCACGAGCAATCGAGTGGAATGGTCAGACCATCTCCCCTCAACAATTTACCCAAATCTGTGCTTTGATGAATGCCACCGAATTGCCCAAGCAAAAAACTCAGGCAACAATCATAGAAGTTATGAAAGAGAATGAGGATTCTAGATCAGGTTTTCAGCCTATATAGTAGATACCAGTCACTCTACTGTACCATCTAAGTCATTGTCGCCTGTACCTGTACAACAAAGCAATCAATATACAATTTTGTTGTGCAATGATGAGACTGAAAAAGTGAACCAAGTAAACCTCCTGATGACCACATTAGAAGTGGTAAGAGCAAAAAAGGAAATACCGCTCCCAATGCAAGGATCCCCTGGTGCAGCTGGGTACAATCTGTACGCTTCGGAAGACACGGTAGTTTCTGCAAAAGGACAAGCCCTGATAGCAACAGGGCTATCCATGAAAATCCCACCAGGCCACTATGGCCGAATTGCGCCAAGAAGTGGGTTGACAGTCAAAAGGAAGCTGACCACGGGGGCAGGCGTAATAGACAGCGACTATAGGGGAGAAGTAAAAATCCTCCTATTTAACTTTTCAAACGAGGAATTTATCACCAAAGCAGGTGACCAAGTGGTGCAGCTAATCCTCAAAAAAATATCGACCCCCCCAGTGAGAGAGGTGAAGTCACTTAATGAAACCAAATAAGCAAACAAAGGATTTGGGAGCACCGGAACCTCTATGGTAGGTGGTAACGTGGCTGCAGAGCGCCCTTCCACCAAGAACTGAAGAAACCAGAGCTCAGACCACTACTAGATGAACACGGTGGACCCCTGGACCATCAGGTGGATGAAGGTGCAGACAGAGAACCCAGACACTGTGAGGAACCTGGGATACCTGAGGTCCTTCGTCCACGAGTCCAGAAAGGCGAAAGTAACACCTGATCTACTTCAAGATCTAAGACAAATGAGCGACTCCAATGCACACTGGATCTTGAGGGATCTCCAGAGACCCCCCAAGTATAAGAAGGCATCAGTCAGAAAGGAGCGTAACTCTTTTGAAATTCCCATAACCCTCAGGATGTCCGACAGAACAAGCGCGGAGGTCAAAGCCCTAATCGACTCTGGCTGTACCAGATCGTCAATACACAAGAAGTTTGTGGCTGAGAAGGGGGTAGTAACCCACACCCTTCCTTGACCCATGTCCGTGTACAATGCTGACAGATTCCTGAACCAATTGGGAAAAATCGAAAAGTTTGTCATCATCAAAATACAAATCAAGGACCACAAAAAACAGTTGGCCCTTGCCGTCACCAACCTAGGCTCAAATACTGTCTTTCTAGGACATGATTGGCTGAAAGCCCACAATCCGAACATAGACTAGAAGATGGGACAGATCTCATTCAGATGCGAGGAAGATCATATGCCTCACTTGGAGAGCTGCGATAACAATGACAAGGAGGACACTGAATTCATCCCGCATGATGGAGATCAGTTGTTTAAACTCGATATGGAAAGCTACTTCCGTAACACAGCAACGGATATAGCAGCCTGCAACTTCATGACAAAGAAGAAGAAAACCTTCGAGAAAGCAGCCCCACAATACGTACACGATTACGCGGATGCATTCGCCAAGAAAAGTTTTGATGAACTCCCTCCAAGGTGACCATGGGATCACGCCATCAAGCTCTTGCTGGGAGACCACACAGTGGACTGTGAAGTCTATCCACTGAACCCCAGAGAGCAAGACGAGCTAGATAAATTCCTCAAAGAAAACCTGAAGTCTATCCACTGAACCCCAGAGAGCAAGACGAGCTAGATAAATTCCTCAAAGAAAACCTGAAGTCGGGCCGCATCCGCCCATCCATAATTCCCCTTCGCATCAGCCTTTTTCTTCATCAAAAAGAAGGACAGCCATCTCCGACCTGTACAAGACTATCGAAAATTAAACGATGTCATGAGACACAACCGATACCCCCTCCCCCTGATTGCCGAATTGGTAGATAAGCTTAAATCTGCCAAATACTACACTAAATTCGATGTGAGATGGGGGTACAACAATGTACGGATGGCTGAAGGAGATGAATGGAAGGCTGCGTTCAGAACTAACCAAGGGCTCTTCAAACCCCTGGTGATGTTCTTTGGGTTATGCAATTCCCCCGCTACCTTCCAAACAATGGTGAACTTGTTGTTCTGAGACCTGATCAACCGAGGAGTCGTGGTGGTCTACATAGACAACATCATGATCTTCACCAAAACCCTCGAGGAACACCGGAAGGTGGTACAAGAAGTACTACAAATCCTACGGGAAAATCACCTGTACCTCAGACACGACAAATGCGATTTTGAGGTACAAGAAACAGAGTTTCTAGGATTGGTAGTATCCCAAAACAAGGTCAAGATGGATGAAAAGAAGGTAGCGGTGATTAAAGACTGGCCAGTACCCACATTGAAGAAGACTCTAAGAGGCTTTCTAGGATTCTTGAACTTCTACCAACGATTCGTAAAAAACTTCGCCCAAATCGCCCACCCCCTAAGTAGCCTCACGTCAGTCAAAAGGGATTTCGAGTGGTCCCCGGCATGCCAACAAGCCTTCAAACAACTCAAGGAGATGATAGCAACAGCCCCCGCACTAGCAATGCCAACAGATGCCGACCCGTTCCAAACAGAAACTGACAGGTCAAGAATCAGAGTAGGAGTGGTCCTATCCCAGAAACAGGAAGGAACATGGCATCCTGTATTGTTTATATCAAGATCCCTTAATGACACTGAATGAAACTACCATGCGGCAGATCTTGAAATGCTAGCCATCATCTTCACCCTCCAAGAATGGTGACAATACCTCCTTGAAGCAATCCACCCCATCGAGGTGCTAACGGATCATAAGAACCTGGAGTTCTTCCAAAAGCCCCAAGACCTCTCCTGCTGCCAAGCCAGGTGGCAACAAATCGTCCAGGAATATAAGTTGACATTCAACTATAGACCGGGCAAAACAAACCCAGCAGATCCTCTGTCCAGGAGGCCAGATTATGAGAAGGGGGTAAACACAGACAATAAACAACAGATCCTATTACCTGCTTCTCTTTTTACAAACAAAGGTGGTAACGAGGCTGCTGAGCATCCTTCCACCCTAGTTCAAATAAAGGCTGTCACCTCATCAAGTATCCTCGATCACATCAAAAAACTACAATATAAACTAGAGCGATTTGCGAAAGAGGGACTTGAAAAGGCTGAGTCGCCCTGGACAAGAAAAAATGAGCTGGTAAGATGGAAAGATCTAATCTACATCCCAAACAACACCAAACTCAGAGAGGAAATCATCCGAGCCAACCATGACCACCCGATCTCAGGCCATCTGGAGGTCAGGAAAACCCAAGATCTAATCATGAGTGAATACTACTGGCCCTCCATGAGGAGAGATGTAGAAGGATACGTAAAGGGTTGCGACGCCTGTGTTATGAACTACTGCTGAAGTGTCTGATCACTTCCACAAGGCTCAGACTTCGTTTGCAGGGTACATGACTCCTGGCTCAAGGAATGAGGGTATGTGGGTCTTCTCCGAACAACACAGTTTACAATGGCCAGATGACCAAGGCAATGACTATCATGGTGAACAAAGTGGATTAGACTGGGGATTCCAGTCACAAAGTGCTACTTTATATATGTTACAGGCATGCACACAGACCATGCTATGCGTGGGATGAAGTACCATAAATAGACTAAGTGGTCTCACAACCATGGAAGCGAGATAACAGAAATAAAAGGGGCTGTGTGAGAAGAGCGGAAATTAAAAGAGTGTAGTCACCTCATGGTATGACATCATTGGTTCTAGACCTGGTCATGTGAGGGTTACCACGGTCACATGCACAAATCACATGACTGGAAAAGGAAAGAGTACAAATCTGAAAAAGTTTGAAAATGTTCATATTATAATACTACCCCCTTTTTATGACTCGAATTCCAGGCGAGTCATGGTATGATCTGTGACTGTAAAGTTCTTGAAAGGAGAAAAGAAAGAGGCGAAGGAAGAAGCTGTAAGTCCATGGAGTTTGCGTGGAGCGAAAGGGTTAGACTTGTGGAAATCGGCAACTGCCAAAGGGGCAGTGTTAATGATGTCAGCTGATTCCCATGTACGATCAGTTTCATCGTAACCTTTCCAATGTACCAGATACTCTAACTTCCTATTCTTTAGACATGATGAGGCAATATAGTCTACCTCAAATTGTTCTTCCCCTTCCTGGTCTACTTCAATCGCATCGGGACGGACTTTGGGCTGTCCTGGTAAGGTTTCCCGATAAGGTTTTACGTGAGAGATGTTAACCGTGGGATGAATGTGAACTGCATTGGGGAGTTTTAACATAATGGCGTTAGGAAGGACTGTGATGATAACGTATGGTCCAATCCATTTTTGGGTTAATTTTTTCGCCATATAAGGAAGTTTGAGTTTATTGGTAGATAACCAGACTTGCTGGCCAATAAAATACTCCAGGGCTTTGGAACAACTTTTCTCTGCAGAAGCAATCATGTGATCTCGGGTGTTTTTGAGTGCTGCTTCTATCTCCTTGTGAGAACGGCCCATTTCTCCTGCGAATCCGGCTAATCTCCCTTCAAAACCCATGTGAGGGGCGTAGTTACGAGTGACGTTGAAAGGGATAGAACTGGTAGCAGTAGTGACAGTGTTATTATGGAAGAATTGGGCCATTTTGAGCCAGTCTACCTATTTGTGTTGCTTCTTTCCCACGTAAGCACGGAGGTATTGTTCGAGATCTCAGTTAATGCACTCCGTTTGGCCATTGGTTTGCGGATGATAGGCTGTGGAAATCTTTTGGGAGATACCAAGGAGTTTGCATAAATCCTTGGTAAAAGCAGACACAAATTGAGGACCACAATCAGAAACTAAAGTAGAGGGGAGCTCGTGTATATACCAAACGTGATCTCTAAATAATTTTGCTAAGTCCGAAGATGAACAAGTATTGTAAGTGGGAATGAATACAACTTCTTTGGAGAAGCGATCCACTACCACGCAAATAGCCGTAAAAGAATGTGATTCGGGTAATCCCATAATGAAATTGACTGAAAGATCTTCTCATGGTTTCTTGGCCACAGGCAAAGGAAGGAGTTTTCCTACCGGTACTTTTGACTTTCCCTTTGTGAGGACACACACTTGGCAGCTATCTATGTATGTTTTAACGTCTTTAGTGACACCAGGCCATGAAAAGTAACGAGTAAGAGTATGAATAGTTTTAGAGTGTCCACCATGACTGGCAATGGGAGAATTGTGACATAAGGTAAGAAGACGAGTACATAAAGAGGGAGGTATGAAAACTTTGTTTTTGTCATTTTTGAAAATGTTCATAGAAGCATCAAAAAGGAAGTCATTCATGGCATCCACTCCTAAAGAAGCAGATTCTGATTCCAACTCCGAAAGGAAGTTGTTATGAACTACCGCCAAAGCATCTGATCACTTCCACAAGGCTCGGACAATGTTCACAGGGTACATGACTCCTGGCTCAAGAAGATGAGGGTATGTGGGTCCTTTCCATCCAACACAGTCTACAATGGCCAAAGGACCAAGGCAATGACTATAGTGGTGAACAAAGTGGATTAGACTGGGGATATCAGTCGCAAAGTGCTACTTTATATACTGTACAGGTGTGCGCACAGACCATGCTATGTGTGAGATGGGTTACCATAAATAGACTAAGTGATCTCATGATCGTGAGAATGAGATAACGGAAATGAACGGGGCTGTGTGAGAAGAGCGGAAATTAAAAGGGCGCAGTCACCTCATGGTATGACGTCATTAGTTCTAGGCCTAGTTATGTGAGGGTTACCACGATCACATGCACAGATCACATGACTGGAAAAGAAAGTAATGCAAGTCCGAAAAGTTTGAAAATGTTCATATTATAACAGGAACCACCTTTGCATTTGTAAGTTTGGTATATGTATGCAAAAGACCAGCATAGCAGCCATATGGGTTGGGTTACAGTTCCCCTTCTGTTATGACTACCTGGGGTAGGAGTAATCACAATAAGGCCTTCAATGACAAGGAGTCATTTGGAGAATAATGATGCAGACTTTCAACATGAGGTTTCTTCTGATGGTGGTTATCAAGGGAATTTCTCAAAGATATCAACTAGCATGTGAGCAAGTTGATTGCAGAGTAGCCTAGGGGTTTTCTAGCTACAGAGTCAAGGGTTATTGATGAGTTGAATTGACAAGTCGAACAGGAGATGGTCTAGGGGTTTCCTAACTATGGGATGAAGATTGAGTGAAGATGAGGTAAGCAAATAAATTGCTAGGGATTGATGAGATACAAGGTAACTTGAAGGAGGTCTATACTAGTGATTATAGTTGTAACTGAGTCATTTAAGTAGGTATTCCTCTTATGTATGGACCATAGTAGTAGCAGAGAGGATCATCAAAGAAGAATGGGTTATGCATTATGAATCAAAAGAAGATGCATAATGGAATGAAAGGAATCCTGAAAAGGAAGGATGCATAAGTGATGATCAAAACATGCAGCCATCAAATCACTGGAGAATTAATGAGACAAAAGAGAAAAGAGAAAACACCACAGGTAAGAAGGGAGGCTGAGAAGCCAGTGGTGGAGAAAAGAAATATAGTTCAATGAATGTCCTAGGATATAATGTATAAGAGGACCTAGGACTGATGGTAGTATATGGATTGAGCAAAGGTGAAAAAGAAATATGAAGAAAAGAAGAAGTTGTAACATTACCTTCTTTATAATGTCAAGACCATGGCATAGACAAAGACAATTTAGACATGGGAGCACACA
>JBBPQZ010000572.1:0-13843 GCA_038092795.1 Boletus rubissimus | reverse complement strand
ACTTATTGCTGCGAGTTGTAGACCGGGATATGTGCATGATCATTCGGAACAACGGTAGTTTTTTCGACAGAAAATGTTAATTCAAAAGACATTCACATCCACCAAGTCAAGAACTGATAAACGACTGTTAACTTGCGCTAGATTTACATACACATTTCGTGTCCAACATCGCCCCCAAGTAGTACCCATACATCCAACCAAAGTCCACCCATTATTGTTACACAGAACTCATACCAATGATAGATTCGTATCGTTTGTCGCAACTGGAAAGAACATGAGCGATGACGTTGTTAGGCATAGAATAATACCACTTCCGTACCACTTACTTTAGAATCATATCCCACAATTAGCAGGTGAAATCTGGACTGCTGTCGCATACACATAACCTGCTGCTACACCACTGCTACCCGCCCAAGCTTCGAATGCATTCTCCGCGATATTGAAGGTATAAGCCGCGTCAGCTGCAGTAATCGCTATGGTGGACGTGGCGCCGTTGGGAGCAAGATATGAAAGCTGCCAGCAAGTGCCGCACAAGGGGGAGTTCCAGGTTAGTCCTGGGATGCCTCCCACGAAGGGATGGTTGAGGACATTTCCTAAGGTAGGCCACTTGCTTTCGAGCCCATTGACGCCATCGGAACAGGCAGTGTTACCGAGCGACAAAGTGGGATCATCGTACAAAGCGTCGTACGTGACCTTCACAGTTCCACTCTGTGCGAGGCAAGGCAAGGCGGCAGCAGCAAGGACGGCGAGGGGTGAGATAAACATCATGATGAAATGAAAACTTGAGATGTCGTTTGCTCAAACACTTGACAAGTGAAGAACGGCGAACATGGCCAAGAAGTGTCTTCATCTTATACCTTTGTGTGTCAGTAGTTTCTGAGCACCAGGAACCACCCCTAATATTGGCAGTTGGGGTGACGCTACAACATGAGTAGTCCAGTAAGATGGCGATGCCACAATGGCGGATGGCCTAGCCCTACAGAATGTGTGCGGGGTGCCTGTCCACCCGAGGATTGAATTTGCGGCTGTAGTGCTGTCACAATGGGGTTTTCCACACCTAGTATTGACCTAGACGTGATTCCAGACGTGAAGCACGAGCATAAACTTGAGATAACCCCTAAAACTAACAAATCAAATGGCGCTACAGAAGTTTATGCTCGTGCTTCACGTCTGGAACCACGTCTAGGTCAATACTAGATGTGGAAAACTCCGTTGTATGTGCAGCTGAACGCGGAATTGGCCTAGGCCATGACCTCCGATTCGTTTGGAAGACTCAAATGGTTTTGATAGTGTTTTTTGACCATTAATCACGGTATGTATGTGAGTCAACTGCCGACAGGAACCACATAAAGCGGGGTTCCGTACGAGGTTAGTAGGGATACCTCCGACGGAGGAGGAGTTAGGGATCGTCCCGAGAGTTGTGCACCTTTGTTTGAAGGTTGGCTCTGCTGGAGATGCGGTGTTGCCAAGAGTGAAGTCAGGGTTGTCGTAGGTCACGACGCTCTGAGCCAAGCTCTGAACAAGAACAGGGGAAGCACAGGCGGAGAGGGTAGCAAGAGCCATGATAACTCAGCCTGATGAGCTTCATACACGTGAGTAAAGAACAGGGATGCAGAGTGAGTATTGTGCTATGAGCATCCAACCGAATGGGGTGAGTTCTGGCCTGCAGGGCATCGGTCAACTGGTAGGCTATGGGCTCGAACTTGGAGACACTAATAAAATTGCCCAGTGGATGCCCCAGTATAGGTGAACTCGGTGTCTTCCCATCTCCAGACGGGTGCAGAATCATCGCCTGAAAATCAAGATTGAGTGAGCCAAGCCAGTATCATGGAGGGAATCGGTGACCAACCATTTTCCTGAAAGACTTAGATGACGCAGACGGTCTAGTTACCGGTTTTCTGAGCTCAAGTTACCCCACTACTTTTCTTTGTACATACGTGGAGTCCACGAGGTGTTATATTATATCGGTCCTTCGTCGATACATTTTATTATGAACTCTTCTCTGGGGGTGACTTGAAGGGGCTGCCGGTCGCCTGTCCATTGTTTCCTTGAACAAGCACGGCTTCCTCCGGAGATAGGGAGAGAATCGATTGTTTATGCTTTGATACCCATCTGCGCAACTAGTGAACGCATGGTGTTGGTTGACGAGAGCTAAATGGCCGACCAAGCAACTCACGGGCATAAAGATGTGTTCTCGCTCGCCCCAATCGGCGAGGAAAGCGCAGTAGAGAAGCGTGACTAGAGATTGGGTGAGTGCTGTAGCAGATGGACTCGGGATAGCCTCACGAGGGATTGTAGTATAAGTTAGGAAGCGGGAGCCCGAGTACACCCAAGGAGGCCGAAAGTCACCACCGTCGTCTTCGGTAGTTCGTCGATTTCTCCGAGTCTTTGTGGAGGTATATCTGCCCACGGAAACCCCTCGCAACGTTGCTGGCTTGGTTAGTCGCAAAAGTGAGTTGAGTTGCCTCGCCCTGTGTGGCATGAGTCCACTTGGTACCAGTGTATAATGAGAATCCGCTTTGTAGGTTGTTTGTTTAGACCCGCTTGTCTGAGCTTCGTTCACCTACACCTTGAAGATGTGTAATCTGGAACAGACAAGTCCGCTCTGCAGGTCGTAGGTGTGCGTTCCACCGGAGCGGGCTTTCCGACCACTGACTTGCTTAGATGTTATAGGTTGCATGACCTTGCCTTGACTTCCGTATCCTTCCCCCCTGATCCACTCAGTGGCATGTAGGCGTATATCAGATTGCGTAGATGATGCTGGGATTTAGACTATGTCAAAGATCTGGGGGTGGCGGTGTATATATGCAACTATGCAACATAAATTACAATGATCTTTCGTTCACGACCGTGCAAGAGATGCTAATGCTAAAGGAGTTCATGTGTCAAACCCAATAATCCTGCTCACCGGACGCAACATTATAACAGGATTGTTTTTGACGGCAACTTCTTCCGCCACGTCGTCCATCTCTGAGTCATCCTCCTCTGCGTCGCTATCAGACTCCCTGCCTGCGTGTTTCGGGCCCAGCATGCTGACAACCCGGCTGATGTGGGCCTCGGATTGCTTGAAAGATGGAGGTGCGCGGAGGGAGACAGCAGCATCACATATCGCCTTGATCACGTCGTGATCAAGCTCGATATTGAATAGATCGAGAATGTATCTCCGTACAGGGAGGCGATAGCGCTGCGTAGAGATGATATGGAGGGCCCTAAAGAACACTGTCGGTGAGGTGAACGCAGAGCGGTACTCGGGCCGTGACTTCATTCTGATGCGACAAGACAACTCAGCGATGACATTGTTCAGTGGGGAAGGGCTGACCTTGCCAAAGAGCGCGAGGCTGCATTTGCAATCACGGTGTTGCTCAAATTGTCAATCGCAGTGATTACCTCGAGTTCCGTCTGCACGGTAGGTGGAAGTAGGCGAACGTCTGTATTACTTTTGGCTTCGATTGGTTCCCAAGTGGGGAGCTGGAGTAGAACTATGAGTGACAGTCTCGTATATGCACACAATCCATACCGAAATGAATCGGTCCAAGTCCACTGGTACACACAGTCCGGTGGGGAGACCGAGAGGTGACAGAGTGGCCTCCCATCTGTAGTCGTCCAATATTTCGGCCCCTTGTGTCGTCGATGAAATCAATCCCAAGACGAAGAAACATGTTCTGGGAGCTGACTCAGCACCTCATCAGTATTTGTGCTCGTTCGGCTCACCCTCGTACGGAAGGTATGAGAGAGTGCTCTGCTATGTCAAGAATCGATGGAATGATTTCTTCCTCCTCAAGAAAGGGCAAGCCACCTTCAGTAGCACCAACATTGCCCTGCACATATCAGTAAATGAAGGATCGCCGCGAAAAAAAAGTACGTAGTGTGACTTACTACTGCCCAAAGAATGCTCTTTAGCTTCAGGATGAGTTCGAGATCTTCGCTCTCAAGACCATGTTGCCGAATAAAATGAGAAAACTCTGCAAAGTGCCCTTTTTCACTCAAGACTTGACAGCCAAGTTCGGTCTTGGACATCTCCCCGTAAAAATGAGGTGGGACGACTCCGTCGAAGGCACTGTGTAGCGTTGATTAGAGCTAGAGCTGACATGAAGTTATAATACTCGCAGAACGTCTTCGTCATCCTCCGCAGCTTCGGAACTGAATACCTTGGCCAAGAAGATCTCTACTTGGACTACGTAGTAGGTGTTCCGTTCCTGACATACTAGTGGTTAGTCGAAGTTCGAACAAGGGTGCTGTTCTTACATGAAACCACATGTCCATCTCTCTGTCGATATAGCCAGCATTGTAGAGATACCGGAACCCCATTGGCGTGGACATGAATCTAATGTCATGTCAGTGAGATGAATGCAAAGAACGTCGCGTTTAGAACTGACTTCAGTAACAAAGGATGACCTATTTCGCCAAGATGGTCCATCGTCGGTTGCATCTCCACAACAAGCTGGAGCACCTCCATGGCGTCGCACGCCTCTTCAAGGAACTGAATGGCCATCTCGCATACTTCCGGAGAAGGATCATAGAGTTGCGTTAGGAGAAGCCGCAAACTCCATGAGACCGGGCTGAGTGAATTGCGGATGAGCTCGCCAAGATGATTCGTCGCAAATAGTCGAACGCGAACGTCTTCGGAAGTCAGAGCTTTCAAGAGCACGACACGGGGGTGCCCATCGCTATATGTTCGTTACGTCTGAGTGTCCATGAAACAAAGATGTGTGAATACGTACATGGTATAGTCTAGGTTCATGAGCACCGCAGTTATGAGATCTTCACGATCCCGGAGCTCGCTAAGGTGGTAGAAAGCAGTAAAAATCTTCGACTTCTCCATGAGCCTGTGGATTGCGTTAGTAACGATGACATGCAAATTTCCCTGACGTACTCGAGCCCCTCTGGATGCTTGCAGAGAGTACCAAGCATTTCAAAGTAGCCGTAGGTTAGGGTGTCCAGCATGCGCGCTTTAGAGAAAATCGGGTCAGATTCGGGAGTGCCATTGAACTGTCGTTCGAGGTCAGCTCGGCGAACTTATAGAAAAAAGCCACACGCACTGGGTCGAGCTGGGCAAAACTCTTCACGATTTGGTTAAGAAAATCGTCCTCCGTCATGAGAAAGCGAACCCCGTCTGGGCTCGCAAGAAGGGTCGTGAGGAGATTGCATCCCAATCGCACCCATCGAAGGTTAGGCTGTCAAGCAACCCTGGTGAGTCAGCAGAGAACGAGAGGCCTCACGCTGAACTCACCTGTTTACGCGGAAGATCTGAGAAACGATGTGAAAATGGGTGAAAGAATGACATGAGGCGACGCATGAAGCGCGAAACTTTGATAGCTTCCTCCAGCCGTTTGGGATTTAGGAGTGGGCCATCAATTAATTCATGGAGTATGTCAAAGTTCCACTTCGTATTGTCTTTGGTGAGCATGACCTAGAAGGCGCTCTTACAAAACCGAAGCTAAGATTTATACATGACGCCATTCACCTGAGTCTCAAGCAAGCATGATTGGAATGTTTTGTCGTCCATTTGCATGCTTATCTTGATCTTGCTGTGCTCTACTTGACGTTGTCCTCGACGGACGGCATCCTCTGAAGAATTAGCCCTGAACAAAAGCATTGTTGTGATGAAAGGTGTGTAAGATCAAAGTAGGGCTAACCTCGGTCTCGTACCCTTGACATTAGGTTGCAACCTTGCACGATTACGGTTAAAACTATCTATCGCGGATATCGCTGACGTTCCAATAATCCTATGTTCTCCACGATTGTAATCCGATGCGAGATTAAAGATGCGAGGAACAGCTTGTATATTTGCCGCAATGGCTAATGGCAAGACTCTATTTGCCATTTGCATGACTTCTCCCATGAGCAGAGTGGCCTTCCGCGTCAGACTGGACCCAATGGTGCTCTCCTCTAGCATGCAAGTCAATGCCTAATAACAGCATCAGGATGTGACTCTTTCAAAACGAGTGGAATGTGATTACATCTAGTAAACCCGCATTGGTGAAGACTAGAATTAGGAGAGCGATGTATTGGTCAGTCAGTTTTAGCGTTCCGGGTGGCCGCTCTGGCGATTTGTTTTCACCAACGCGTTCAGGCAAATTCCGTGGTTTACGGTACACTACAAGACATGTCCTTGAATTCCACGAAATGATGAGTCAGGTTACTCACTTGTCAAACGACGTCCATCGATGAAGGTCTTGTACCACTCAGGGGCTTTGATATTAAGAAGATCAAAGAACATATCGAGAATGATTTCCTACATTTCCGTGAGTACTCGGGCTCCTAGAGAGAATATCGATGTACCCTTGTATCAAGGGAAGGTATCCGTAGTGTGTTAACGATGGATTTGATCGCTCTCTGATCATCCATGCAGAAATACATCAGCCCTAGCATAGTGTCAGCAGTGAAGAGGAACAAACATTGGTAGTACCGACCACTCCAAGTCCGTAGCATAAGTTCTATGACTTTCGTGCAACTTCTCATGCGTTCCGCGTGATCAGAACCTCGTCCGTAGGCATCGGTCACTGCCAAGAGTGCAATCTTGGGGGACTATTTGAGAGGGAAAAAACCATGACTTTACAACATACCTCGACATCGATACCCAGCCGTAGGTAAGCACGAGTACGCGGTGAGTCGATAATGTGAAGAAACGTAGCTGCAAGGATGGGTCCAATCTCGACCGGGCCCTCGCCAAGAGCATGAAGGAGGAACCGGATACCGCCTGTCCTTGCAACCAGATCGATATCAAGCAAACCTATTGTCGAAGAAGCAGTCAGGGTGTGGCGACAACTCACTTACGATCCTGACGAACTCATCTCGGCCAACGTTTGGACGCATATCTGCCTAAATGGATCCTCTGCGTGCTCGGAAACGGCAACGAATGCTCGCATTATTGGCTCGGACAATGGAATCAGGGTTGATCCAGTGTTTCCCCGTCTGTCACGTTTTTCGGATACGATATCAACCACGGCACGGATGAGCTTGATGACCTGCTCTCTCTCGACAGCATGTTTGTTGTCGCGCGCCAGCGACCTAAAGAAAGGTCACATACAGTTCTGAGCCAGAGGTGAAGAAACACCACTTTACTATGAACCATTCCAAAGGTTGACGGTCCAACTCTTCTACCGAAGCGGAATCGACCAATGAGTGGCGGATAAGCCTGTACGCAGCTGCACGACAATGCTTTGAGGATCTGTCCGAGAGGGATGGCATCACACTTGCACATTTTGTGAGCTGGCATACCATGAAGGCAGGCAAAGACGGGACTGACGCTTGGACCAGCTCGGACATGCTTAACTCGTAACGGACACGAAGATTGCGTTGTAGAATATTGACGAGTTTATTCATGACGTCTATACGCGCTTTATCGAGTTCAGAGTTGGTGGGGCCGGTAGAAGTGCTCGATGATGATACCATCGTTGGGGTAGATGAGCTCGGGCGAGAAGCAGTGGCAAGTGACTTGAGATAAGAGTTCGCCTGGTTCAATGCAGTACGGAAATCATCTGGTAGAACGGTTGCATCAGGCCACACAGTCGACGTCAAGAAATGGTCACCTCTATCTCTGTCATCGCTATCTGCTCTGAAGCGGACGGTGGACGGTGGAGCTTGCCCGGCGAACTTGCGCTTTGCTGTGGGTCCAACGCCATTCCTTCTCCGTTTGCCACGCGACGTTTCTTGGAAGAGTTCGGTGGGCATTGAGAAAGGATACAGAATTGTAGGTTGACCTCACCTTGTTCAATTCTCTTTATGAGTATTTCTATCTCGTTTGTGGCCATCTCCAGTTCCGACTCGACCTGCATTCGCATAGTGTCCTTATGGGGACAAGTTCAGCACAATTCTCTGCGTACACATGACCAGCCCTTACGGTGATAGGGAGTTTGAGAAATTTCTCTGCTCCTTCTTTGATGCGGTTTTCCCTCTCCAGGAGAGCTGTTAGCGCTTCCAGCTGTAGCCGCGTTCGTGACACGTTCCTTGCTGCATAGTGTATGTATGCGCACCTGATCATCGGATCCTAGTCTGTTCGAGTTCTCCGTTTCTTGTGAGGCACTGTTGGAAGTCAGGCCAGTTGACTGAGAAGAGAAGGAGACATTGGACTGATGAGCAGGCGCAACTCCCGACGAGTCATGGACGTCATTATTCGCTGGCATGAGCACTGAATATGAGTCTTGGATCGCGTCGTTTCCGCCCAGAATCGGAAATAGTCACACCCCGTCACAAAAAGGGGTGATCTCTTACATAATACATACCGGCAAAATCCGTAAAACTGCCAAATCAAGGTTCAAGCCACAATATTCCAATCACCAGTACTCCATCCAACCCACAACGCGTTCGACAAGCTCCTCAAGATGGGTACGTGCTAGTCCGATACACTGCCAGTGCATCTCCCTCACCATGTACCCTTCCAGTTCGCTACGCCGCCGCCGCCCTCGCCACCAACCCCGAAAAAAGTCCGTTTTCCGTACAGCTCACTACTTCGATCTGACCTTGATCATTACAGCCGCCCGCGCCCGCGGCGAGTACCTGCGCACACACTTCAAGAACATGCGCGAGGTTGCCGCTGCCCTCTCAGGTGCGTTCATGATCGGACGAGCATTATCCACTGAAACCAAGGGGATCCGTCAGGCATGAAATTGACCAAAGCTTACGCTTACCTCGGCGACGTCGTGGAACACAAACAAGTCATTCCCTTCCGTCGTTACGCAGGTGGCGTAGGTCGTGCTAGCCAGGCCAAACAATTCAAGACGACTCAAGGTGGGTTTCACGGACAGAAGGAGATCACATCTTGATGAGAGACTACCACAGGTCGCTGGCCCGAGAAGTCTGTCAAGTTCATCACCCGCCTCTTGAAGAATGCCGAGGCCAATGCTGACGCGAAGAGCTTGGAACTTGAAGATCTTGTCATCAAAAACGTCGTCGTTCAGCAGGCACCCGTATGTTTTAACAAGTCTCTGTCCTACAGTCAAGCTTTTAAACACACAACTCGTTCAGAAAACTCGTCGTCGCACGTACCGTGCACACGGTCGCATCAACCCCTACCAGGGTCACCCTTGCCACGTTGAAATTATCTTGGGAGTCTCGGGAGAGGAGGTTGAGCGGAGCAAGGACAAAGATGCGGTCGTCACTTCTTTTTCATCATTGAACCGACGTCAGATTGCAAGGAGACGAATCGAGGCAGCCCGTGCATGATTCCACTCACCCAGCTTGATATGACAGGGCACTACTGCTTGGTACCCGAACCCCACATGTGGTTATATACGCAAATTGCATATATGCTATGGCACCAGGCGCCATGCATCACGAATGGATTCGACTGAGTACAGACGATAACGATCATGTTCGAGAAGAATACACAAGATAAAAATCTTATCAGTGAGCAACGCCTCCAGTGAGAAATGAACTGAGTAAGGAATGACTTTCTTCATGTTCTAATGAACGACGGGTTCGGGTTAGATGGATGTTTTCCGAACCACGTCTCCAGCCTCTCACAGTTGGCGACTGCAAAGATTAACAAGATGACAAAATGAACGATTGGCCTGCCCGAGTCCAGTTGCATTCAACGTACCAATTGTTGTATATGCGGTTTTCCCATTCCACCTCGGTGCCAACGAGGTATTCAGACAAAACGTGCTCCAGCCAGTCACAAATATAATCGGCACGCTGTATGTTAAATGGGGTGTGGCATTTCTCCATCGCTGAAAGGGACCATCAATACCCGCCGAATGCGCCAGAGGCTTAAACAAACCTCTAACAGCCCACGTTATTGGGCGGTAGCGTTTCAGGTTTATCAGACGAGACCCAGGAAATTTTGGATGCTGGTCATATGATCCCAACCCACATCCACGCGCGACTTCCTGGATGAAGAGCACTGTGTCGTGTGCATATCAGGCTCGTTTATGCAACCCAAGCAGGAGAGTACTCACTCATTCCGGGGAGAGCAGGACAACAACAACTTTGCAATGCTTGCTTATAACCCGCCATATGATGGTTTTCCCGCGTATAAAAGTCCCTTAACGTAGCTTTCATTTGCTCACGAGCTGGACTGAGCTTTAATTTCTGGTAGGTAGGTGAGGATACGTGGGCGGTGTCTGCTGCAAACATAAAGCTACGTACCGTGATGAAAGGAAGCACAGTTGGGCGGTCACAAGCGAGGGCAATCATACAGGAGGCCGAGTAGTTACGGAGCTCGTGGCATTTCTGTCCCTATGTCAATCAGTCCGCCGCAGATCCATCAAGAGAAGACATACGGTGGCTACCTCCAGGAAAAATTCAGTCAGTTCAGTTCGCATTTGCACCGATTCGGCGGTCCCGATACTATTCATGACAAATCGGTGCACGGCTCTTTCGTAGGCCATGAAATTTGCCACTTTGCGCGCAACCTCGGATCTGGACGGGTTGTCATCACCGTTCCTAGTCACGAGATACTGAACCGCATCTTCAGGCTCGAAAGCACGGTACTTTTCCCATAACAGGAGTGTCATCTGAAGTGCCAGCATGGCATGCCCTCCGGGAGAGTGAAAGTGCTCGAGTTTGACTCTGGAGAAGTCGCGTCTCATCATTAATTTTTTCTCCCGTGGTTCCCAAGTACTGCTAAGCAGCTCTTGTCTGTACTTTGCTTCTGCGTGTGCGATCGTTTTTTCAATTCTGAGTCCCCTAGATTTCTCGCCGGCGCAAGCACGTTGGTGCAACGAAGAAACCAACTTCGAGGAAGCTTCCCGCGGTATGTCTTGTGCCAAGCGGGAGAAGGCGAATTGAGTTAGAGGAGTTAGCACCTCTGCATCCTCCGCTCGCCAGTGAAGGTCTACCCAGAGGTACAACAGCCTCGCAATGCGCATTCTAACCTGCATAGAATGTGACCGCGTCATGGAAGGAGATGGGAAGGCTAGATTTTCGTCGTATCTGGCGACGAGAGCGTCGAATGTTTCTTTAGAGGTCGAGAAAAAGCGAAAACATAAGAAAAAGACATCGACAATGTCTACGTCGCTGTCACCATCGGGGCTTGTCATATACCGCACGAGAGCTTTGAGAGATGCAAGTTGGGCCAGCCCATTACGATCTTTCCACAGTTCTGTATCATCTTCAAGGTGGGGTATTTTGCCAACAGTCGGATCGATGGAAATGGGAAATTGGGCCAACGAGTTACGGATATAGATGGAAACATGCACATAGCCACATGCCGGGTCGTCCGAGTTGCTGTTGACTAGCGTGCTAGAAGCGGCAGAATCGACACCGGCCAAATCCAGGCGAGATGGCCTCTTTTTCACCCTGCGGCGAAGGGAAAGAGGCTTGAGCAACGCAGAAAATTTGGATTTTTGTGACTGATCGAGTGTGTCCGTCGAGTGTGATGCAAAAGTGCCCGCCTTCGAACCGAGTTGGTGGCTCTCGACGGAAGAATGTGAGAGTGAAGCTGATGCCTCAGATTCGTCTGTAACTTGGGCAAGATCGCCCTCGACAGGAATTTGTGGCAAAGGCTTTAACTGTGCTACTTCGTAGGCGGCAGTATTCAGGAAGCCCTTGAGATTTGACATTGTCATGTCAAGATACTGCATAGCGATGTAAATCGCCTCTCGACGAGACGACGATCGGTCATGTAGCGGTATATGGCTAACGTAGCCCAGGAACATATCTTTTGAGAAGTTGACCCCACTCAATGCAAGATGGTACTTTGGACTGGTGGGTATATGCTCGGGGAGATGGACCATGGAGTGTAAGACGGCATCGAGACAATGAGAGAATACGGGGGCCAGCGCGCGTAATGCATCGATGTCCTGTGATTCGGGGACCCTGCGAAGGAGCGTGAATGGTGCCAAGATCGCCGGGAAGGTCTCCAGATCAAACTGGGGGACCACGGCGCCTCTGTCGAGGGCACTTGATGTACGCGGTGCAGGCTCGTCGCTGTCGATGCTTTCAGCTTTCGCGTCGGGTGTAAGCTGGACTAGCTGTCGACGTGCAAGGGAGCGAGAATTGTGTGGTGGAGCCATGAAGGGTGATAAGAGGCAGCAGCCGGTTAAGACGATCGTATGTTATATATATTCGCGGCGACCACAAGTCCACAGAAGACAATAGATGCGTGTCTGAAGAATCACGGCCCATTGTTTCGTAGACGTGGTTAGAGTCCACAAGTGTATATATAACCTAATTGGGGAGGTACCAAAGCGGGAGCAAAATGGCCGGCCGCATTAGGTGCCTCATGCAATGACCATCCTCAACAACACTGGCGAATCTGAACTCGTCCAGCTCTTGAATACTATTCAAGAACTCTCGGAACAGCTCGCACAAAACAGGTCTCTTTCTATAACACTCCATACTTCCGCAGGGGCTGTCAAGGTCTGTAGCTTGTCCGCTGGCCTTGCTGATCCTAAGTCAACATCCGCAGACTCAGGCTGCTCACTCCCAGACCGGCTTTGTGTTGAGGAGGTGCGTCTGAAATGTGGGGCGACCGCGCATAAAAACATTAACTTTCCACAGGTTCAATCTTGACAAGGCTCAAGGTATTTGTGTGAACGAAACCTTGTATTTCTGACACAAGTAACTGTGGCTGTAGATGTGTATGATGTTGAACTCGAACGCATGAATGCATCTCTTGCGGCAGAAAACCAGGATCTGCTGCACGACAACAAACAACTGGGTGCCCTCATTAAAGAGTATGAGCAGACATTAGAGAGTGTTATGGGTGCTTTCCGCACGAGGGCTGTACGTCATTTGTTCCCTAGTCGCATATGATGGCTGATCGAAGGTCAACTCACCTCTTTGTGCAGCGGGACGTCCAGGAACACGAACTCGCATTGATTCGCGAATATGAAGCAAGACTCCTTGTTAAGGAGTCCGAGAATCTCCTTCGCGTACTTTCATCGACCACCGCGGAATCAATTTCGCTGGGTCGCATATCTGCCACGTTACGTTCACTCTTGCGTGTTCTCAATGGCGAAGATGTCCCTTCCCCATCTTCTACGAGTCCACGTCCTGAAACCAACAACCCACCGTCGGACGACTTTGATTTCAGACCGAGAGAGGATGACGACTGGGCGTTGGAACGAGAGTGCGAACTTTCGCGTCTAGAGCGTGAAAATGCCGTCCTAAGACGTTTACTTGGCCTTGAAGTCCGGGAGCCTGAATATTTAACCAGAACCGGATCTGGAGGAGTTAATCCGGTTGATCAACAGAGACCGGCTGTTCCACGACACAATGAAGGAACAATTCAAAGAAAGATGTTAGGTGGAGCGCCTGGCACTGTCGGCCCTTACGGGACATATAAGCGGAGTGCTGGGAGACCAGGGTAGCCACCACAGTTGACCAGGTACCGTTTCGACAATTTGATGTCTCAGCAACTGGAATCGTATATCCCTACAGGTAGAATACAGATTCTTCATACGCACGTTTGTATATGTCGATATCCTACAGATCTTTATTCTCTCCATTCAGCGGGTTCACCATTCAGCCAACCATGTCTGAGTAATATGGCTGCCATTCAAATCGCCATTGGTTTAGCTGTCGTCCACATTATCGCGGGAAAGCGATTGTCACCAACCCCTATCATTGTGGGAACTTGTCCTGAACAACATTATCATAACGAACCATTAAGCCATTGTCATAGAGATAGATTTCATAAAAGACGTTCATGCACGGAAGCCGTCAAGCAAGGTTTCCGGCGGCATTTCCGAGCATAAGCCGGCACAGTGTCCGAGAAATCAAGAAAGAACGTGTACGGGCCTACAATGTGAAACACGCCAATAGGCTCGGATTGTTGCAGTCGTGCAGACAACGCTGGCAGGGACATGGCGTGAGAGGGTCAGGTTCACGAAATGTTGTTGTTGTAATGACCCTGTATTAATCACAAGGGAGGTGGAGAGACCAGGAACGGGGATGT
>JBBPQZ010000571.1:0-13843 GCA_038092795.1 Boletus rubissimus | reverse complement strand
GTATATATTGTACTCGTACAACGTAACACAACGCAAGCATTCTTCACAGAGTATTGGTACAACACAGAATGTATTCGATTTACACCACGGCCGTCGGTCCCGCTTATTCTTCCCCAACAGTTACCACTATCGCGTTTCAACTTGGCAGCACATACCCCAGACAAACATACACGAACATCGTACCTGGCAACATCATCCGATTGAACACTCAGGATCAATCCCATCGGCAATCACCAATTTCACAGTCTTGACTTCGAACCCGCGGAAGTCTAAATCCAACCGGAACCTTGAGGCGGCGGCGGCGTCCGGCACCTTCGCATCGACACCAGGTGCTACAAACGACAGTGCCGTCTTGTGGTCCTCGAGCAGGTTCGTTAGGTAAGCGTCTACGACGCGGACGTATGGAGAGAGGTGGAGTTGGACACGTCCATGGCCGCCAAAGGCTTCGTACAGTCTCAGGATAACCGTCTTGCTTGCGCTCTTGGACTCAAAGTCGTCGTCCTCGCCCCGCTTTATCGTTTCAAGGAAGACGTTTAGGGAACCCTCGAGCCAAAAGGGTGATCTGGAAACGATCGACGGATGCTGGTGGGCATTCTGGGGCACGGCTCTCACTGTGTATATATGGACACATCAACTTCCCGACCAAACCCTAAGCAGTCTTGAAAAGCGTCGTCTTTACTCACGATGAAGGGGAGAGTTAAAAATATAAGCGGCCCTTGGCACGTCAGACTCCAAAAAGGAACCGACGTGTGGCATGATTGCCCATGAAAATTCATGTTTTCCTATTGGTGCATGAGGAGACTGTGAGCTATTCTCGCATGCAGTGAAAGGGGGAAACACCGCGTGCCTTGGTCCTGCTCGGCATCAGGGGCCGTGGCTGCCCTCAAGAGAGAAAGACGGAGAACGTTGCCTTCACATGCATACCCGTACTTTGATTCGGATAAGAGTGCGACACCATATCCGTACTCGCTGAAATCGGCAAACTAGGAGAGATCATCAGAGGTAGCAACGTGCAAGTGAAGGTCGGCATCGTACTTACCTTGTGACCACAAACTTCAAATTTGGCTGCGTCGAGTGTGGTATTCTTGTGCGTCGGTCGCTGGACCCACCCGAACTGAGATTCGTATGTGGCAACCGTATTGTTGATGTCGAGTGGCAACTCGACTGTCATGACAAGTTATCGAGGACCAGATAACATGATAATCAAATACTCACATTTCAAGATTTTATGCCTTTCGTGCCAATCTACCTTGGCGTCAAATGTAAAGAGTGGTCGCGAATTCTCCTTCGTGGTGGCTACGAAACGGACGTCATTCGCACTTCCTAATCTTTGGATATGTCTGACTTACTTGAGAAGGCATCCAGAGAAATCTAATTGAACGTTATTTGATCAGTGGATGCACGGGAATACGAATTGTCAAATACGAACAGTGACATCGATCGTACTCTCTCCATACTTGACCTGCGTTTGTACAGCCGCTCTGAGGGATCCTTCAGCAATGACACGAACACCGGAGAACTCCAGGGGTGTTGGCTTCTCGAGATGGTGGATCTCGACGTCTATTGCACAGGAAAAATGTCAACGAGAGTATAAAAGAACGTCGGACTTCAGAACGAACCCCATGCGTCCCAGTAATTGGGTCGATCCTCGAAAATCACCAGTCCTCCGGTGGTGCCTTTCTGGAGTAGCTCTCGCTTAAGCTTCACATCGTACAAGCTGGTGATGCGTCCCTGCGAAATCGTGAGCTGCAAACTTGGACTCCTTAGGATGAAGTGGTCTGAGCCATTGGTGAATGCTTGAGACATGTCCCGTCAGATTGTGAACTTATTAAGCTACAGCATACATACCGGATACGGGTCCATGTTCAGTGGACACAGCCGCGGGCTGAGCAAGTATCTCATTTTCTTGGGTCTGCAGTAGTACATAACAGTCTTTTCCGTCCACGGTCGCCTGTGCGGGCTTCGAAAGTAAGTTCTGACCAGCTCCAGACAGAGGTATCTTGATGATCTCACGACGAGCGAATGGTGTCGTGTTAACTGCTACGACGTTGAACGGCCGCGAAATCGAAGAATTCTCGGACAGAGGCACAGAGTCGGACAGAAGGAAGCTGAGAGCATCTTCAAGAAGAATGTGACAATCCTTGCGTACTTCAGAATACAGTTGTTCAGCGTCATCGTATACCATTCCGCTGTCAAATAGTCAGTTTAGTGCTCGTTCGTTCACATAGAGGCTTACATGGCAGATCCGGGAAGAACTGGGCTCAAAAAACAATTAGTTCGTCTAGAATACTCTGTTTTTCACGTCAAACATACCATCATGGACTGTAAGAAGTGATTAGTTACGGAATAAATGAAGTTAACTGCACGAACATTGGTTCAGGAGCACTTTCTCCCAACAATCATCGATCGTCGCCTTCGGGTATACATATGAGCTCCGTTCAGATTTGAAGAGAGTTGCGAGAGTTGCGAGGCGCTTGCGGAACTTTTCAACTCGGGAATGAGAGGAGAAACTAGGTTTCCATACCTCAACGTCCCGCAACAAGATCTCGCTTTTCCTGTTTCCTTTTTTGATGGAACCTTGATAATTCAACAATATGATCCACAAGTCTCTCGGACGTAGTCGGCATCCTCACTCACCATGGGAAGTATATGTGCCACGGTGGAACTGGTAGGACGATAAGACGGATTATTGCCTCATGTATAAAAAGACAGTATACCTCGAGATACAATTCTCCACGCCTGCCACTAATGAATAAAACAACACAAAGGGGATAGAGAAAGACGTACCAGACTGGAAGTGTCTTGCCTTCCTTTGATTCTCGTTCTATGTCTTCAAAGAATTGCTCCACAGTGCTGCCCATGCTCACAGACGGGAGTTCGCGATGAGTGTTGCTTACTGCTCGGATTCGGCGAAGCTATCCAACTGTCAACAACGAAGTGCAAGTGTGTGGGCGCGAACTTACATTCTCAAGCATCTTGGGAAGAGCACCTCCACCGCCGTCACCATTTCCGAAGACGAGAAGGGCAGAATCGCTCGATTCAAGATTCTGTCATGGTTGAGTAACAGAAATTACTGGCGAAGTACAACTGACCTTGTGATTCGAGACACCTTTGTTCACATCGCCAATGGTTGCTTGTGCCGTGTAGGTATCTGTCATATGGCGGAATGATTACAATTATCTACTGCCAGTGTTATCACTAGGAATCTCTTACCTACTGGGGTCATGTGACACAAGACTTGAGTGCCATCAATACCCACCCAATTAAAAGTTGAGTGAGGAAAGACATTTCTGTATACGTCACGGTCTGTCGTTGAAAAAGTTTAGTAAATTGAATAACGTACACATTGTTCCTGACAGGATGAACTATCGTGAGAAGCACATTCGCACAAACTAACAACCACTGCACTTACCAGGAGAGCTTTTGCGTGAAGAAATACTTCATCCCCGAATCTCTGATCAACTGAGGGTACGCGGCGGTCAACCCAAACGAATCGGGCAGCCAAGCCGTTTCGCAACGTTGACCGAATCGAGATTCGAAATACCGCTGACCATACACGAACTGTCGAACAAGGGCCTCGCCAGATGGCATGTTTCCGTCATTTTCAACCCAGGCACCACCAATGAGATGAAATTGCCCGGATGCGACCTTTTCTTGAATCTTCTTAAAGAGGGGTGGATATTGCTAGATTGCGTCCCAGATTCAGCCTCCTCATGATGACTATGCAAGCTAGGGATAAGATCACCTGTTCCAACCACTTGAATTGTTGGGCTTGTGAACAAGCAAATCTGTGTTCCGGATAACGCTCCATAAGATCAACTTGAGTTGACCATGATCTCGCAGTCTTCTGCTGTGTGACTCGGTAGGGCCACAGCCAAGCTGTATCCTGTGCGATGTATTAGTGGAGCTTCGTCATATAACTTTTAGTATCTCACAATGTGGCAGTACGAGATGCCGACGATTTGGGCCTTTTCCGGGCCCTGTTGATAAATGTCTGCGCCTTTTTCCCGCCAGCCTTTTCCAAAGACATCTTCTGCGATCCCTCGCAGCTCTTGGATGTTTTCTGAGTCCCCTGTCTCGAAAGCGTTCATGATTGCATTTGCAGTCACCAGCGCCTTGTTTTGTAGCGGGGTGTTGCCTGGCAAACTATCGACAATCTCTCTCAGCGTGGTGAAGTCCCACATGAGGTGCCCTGATGACAGGTGATCGATGAGAATCCCAAAAACATTGACATTGGACATACATGCATCTTGGTTGGGAACCACTATATCAGCGGACGCCAAGTTGAAGTATCTGTTCGTCTGGAATCCACACATGAACGCCATTCAAAGAACAAAATAAGTTGTCTCACGTCCGGAGGTGCAATCATATCGCCACTCAATGGCACTCCAAACATGCCATTGCAACTAGATTCGATGATTACCTCGTAGGTACCCTGTTCGACAGCTTCACGAGGGATGATGTGCTCTACGCGACGGTCACCACCATAGCCACCGGTGATCCCTGAAAGTGCATGAGGGATCGAACGACGGATTGATTCTCGAGACAAACCTTGCAATGGCAAACCCTCTGGAGTGAATATCATAGCTTCACATCCAGGATCAAACTCGACTGCAAGTTGATCAGAATGGCTTCATCAAATCGATGGAGAAATAGACCCACGCTGGACACGTTCATATTGCTTCCAATCAGACGGGATTGTGATCTTGACTTTCCACCAATGATTCGTCTACGAAACGGGACGATGTCAGTCATATCCCTTTAAAGCGATGGATTTAGGACAGTCGTACCCCTTCTCATTGTGTCAGACGCAGGTCACAACGGAGTCATATCAGAGACTCACAAGATGGCCCAAACGAGTCGCCTTTCTTTGCAGGTTTAAACGTTTGTTTGATCGCTTCCTTGAACAGGGGTTTCGATAGCCCGGGGGCACTCCAGACTTGCAGGTCAATATATTTGGGACCATCAAGTCTGTGTGTATAGAGCACGGAGGAGAGGTTGACGTCTTGAAAATGACCGCCGAGGAACGTCGAGAGCCGGTTTTGGGTCAAGTTCTTGATCCATTTCGCTCCGGATCCGTAGTTGAGCTCGGGGTAACGGCCGCAACCACTGTGACTGTGGGCCATTCTTGTAGTACTTATGATATCGAGGATGAACTAGCCCTTTTGATCAGACTCGGCGATGGACAGTGTTAGGGTGGGTTTGGTGTGGGGAAAAGCTTTACACGCTCAGGGTACTTCTCCACATGACCTTCAAATTAGACCTTATTATAGTACATAGAGTAGTAACCGTACCAGCACATGGTGTCACCGAAGGATCAGTTGCATCACCTGGCAAGGTCGTGTAGTAACGATATATAAATATACAACCCTTCGGTCCTCTCGACTAGATATCCCTGCGAACGTGATTCGACGCAGCGGGCAAGTTGGCAGAGTCGACACGTGGTCATAGGACTTGTCATAGAACTCCGTGTCACATTCGGGGTAGAGCCATCATGATTGCCGCAGACAGATCCAGGTTCCCGCACAACGGGTGGATGATACCCGAGACTAAGCCCAGTCCAAAGAACAATCTTGTGAACGTTTGAACCTCGGAATGTTCTACCAGAAACTTAAAACTTGAAGTGTTGACCAAGTTACAGCGATCTGCATATCGATAAGTAATAGTATATAGTCGAGACTCCGCTTTCAACTCCGCTGTATGAAACGCTCTATCACTGTGATGTGTCCAACTTATCTCCCTCTAGATACGCACTGTCACAGAATGCGGCGTATCATATGAATCCGACCTTCTGAGTTCTAGCCTCGACAGGTTCGTGCTGTAGGTGGTGAACTGAGTCACAGTGATCACCGCAAGGTTCACGAGTCACGTTGACCTGGGCAAGGGACCAACTCGCAGCCCCGCGGTTCCTTGGCAATACTGGCTTAACCAAGCACCAGCATAATAATCACTAGGTTTTTCTCTTCGGAAGATGTTCTCCTAGTGACATGGACTCGGAGAAGCAGATGTCAAGTTCACCTAATTCTAGAATTCCCATGGTATCAAGGTTCATCGATATGGTTCCCTTCGCTCATACTTACCCTTGAACCTTGGACAAACATGGTATCAACTTTGCGTGCATGCCTATGTTTGGGAGATGCGCGCCCACCCCATTCGTGATCAGGGGCTATACAATCCTCATGTCGTAGCAGGGACCAACAAGTGGACCCACAAAAACTCAGGTATTAATGGTTTCCAGTTTCATCCTCAGCTTAGAACAACGCAACCCATATTACTCCACAGGCTGTCGCTCTCCGCTAACAACTTGCATTTGACTTATATCTGCCCGCGAACATGTCCATCTCGGAGGTGGACAATTCTGATATCGATATTGACTTGACCTCTGTCAGACATGCAGAAGATTCGTTCATGATTCTGAACGACCGTGTGGATGAAGCAAGTCCTCTGGATGGATCTGCATCTGCGTCAGAGGAGTCGCAATCAGAATCCTCCGATTCGTCATACCTGAATATTGATCTCGACGATGATATTGACGATCAGGAAATTGACGCCACCGCGTCCATGGATCTCGACGAACAACAAGCGAACCAAGAACTGGAAGAAGTGAGCGGTGCTATGACTATGGCAATTACACTCACAAATGATTTGTTTATAGGCGGACGTCGAAGCCACAGAAGCTCGCTCCGAAGAGGATCTTTGTTCCTCTATCCCGGGAATGTATCGCATCCTTGACTTGATTAGCGAGCGTGGCACTAGTGGTCTAGGTATGATAGTGTATGACGTCCCAGCTTAGCTCTTATACCCGCAAAGTCGATAAGATCATCATCGCTCAAGATTCTCTCAAACGTTTTCTGAACGAAATCTCTCCCGGCGCTTACATGTCCTTGACAAAGGTCGACTTCAAGGCTCTTGACAAGTCCCAAGTCAAGCCCATTGGGATTTATGGGAGCAAAGACGAGATCGTTCGCTTTTTGGTCTCTGTAGGTGTCATTGACGATACCATGTACGCCGCTGTCCAGTTCGTGACTCAGTTGTTGTCATTGATATTTCGACAGGGCAACTAAGTTGAACAACTCCTTGGAAGTAAGAACCGAAAAGCTAACTCTCCGCTCTGGCCTATATGTCTGCCGCGTTTCGGAGTCTGTCGGCGCAGCGGAAAGGATGTATGTCATCTACTGGCCAGAAGAGTCGACATGGGACGACGGCGCTTCTCCACCCGTGCGTCGAAATCGCGTCACCTTCATGAGGTGAAGTCATCTTGGAACTTGGTATACATCATAAACGCGCACTTATACTTGAACCCTCAGATACCTTACCCAGATTTGTGATCAAGTCACAGCCCTGATCTCCGAAGACCATGCGAAATCCATGGTTTGGAGAAATTCGGCCAGCGATGACCAATTTTCTGACTCGGACGAAGATGATACCGATCGACTATTTACCTTTGAGGTTGCGAAGACGAAGGAGCAAGAGGAAGGTGTCTCAGTACGCCAAGGATTCGAGGTATGTTACCTTTCCGTCTTTATCCGAGTGTCAATGGATTACCAAACTTGTCAGTGCGCTTCCGATGAACTCGTCGACACCGAGTTGCATCCAGAGTGTAATATGAACCCCGAGTTCTTCAAGCCACGCCTGTTATTTGGCGAAACGAGACAAGGATTCATGACAACACGATATATGCCTGTTAAGCGCTCTGTCAAGCCTCTCAACTCTTTCAAGATTATCGCGTTTCTGCTACAAGATGCTTTGTATGCCTTCTAAATCACAGCTCTCTTGGCATTTTTCTAATTTGTTGACAGACTAAAAGAGCATCTGCAAATATCGGAGACAATTAGCCCCAGATCACTCAACCATCTCGTCCGATTGGGGCTCGGCAAGCGTTTCCCTGATGAATGTGGTATCTGGATGAAAGAAGTCAACGCCATTAAATCTGCGTATCACAAGGACATGGGAGCTCAGGAAAAGAAGGCTCAAGATGAGCTGAACGAGGCCAGAGCACAGACGGAATCAAGCATCCGGTTCGCAGTTGTCAATGCTGTATTTTCTCGTTATCCGTTCGTTATCATTTATCTCTCTGGTGCCCTGCTCACGCCCAAACTTATAGCACGCTCGATCGTAGCCGATGCTTCGCTTCTGTCCCAGCTCTTACCCCTGATGAAGAATTGAGACTGAATGGTGAGTCATCGTGTTGATGGTTCTGTATTCATATCGATAACATTTCTTAGAATCCTATTCCAACCTAACAACAATCCACCCGCGTATTGCGGAGAATTTCACTGATGAAGTTCGCCGAGCCAACTGTAAAAATATCATTGATGAAAGCTTCAGAAAATCAAAGGAAAAAATCCTTCTCGTCCTTTATTTATCCCGGAACCTCGTTAACAAAACCGAGACTCATCTAACCACACTTGTTCGATCTATTTCCAAGGACAACAAGCGGCAGCTGCAGTCCACACTAGCCTCTATCCTCCATGAAATCGCGACGCGAGGGGACGAACCATCCAAGCCGACGACCGCTGAGATGCGAAGTGCTGATAAGATGCTTAAGGACGGTGGCAACGAACCTTCTCTCATTAATGACCCAGACTTCATCGCGGACCTCGAGGGTCTCTCGTCCACTATGCCTGTGTTGCAAGAAGCACTAAAGGCCGCGAAGGATCAGGCTCAGAAATATCTCGGGAACGTTGTGGATAGGCTCTGTCGGACTGTTCTCAGTTCTGCTCGTCGGGTACAGCTAGACGATACCCAGGCGCAGCTGAAGCTCGAAGCAGATCGCCGCAGTGAACAAGACATTCGTGACATGGGACGTACTCTAATCCAGAAGATGAATTCTCTATCGGAGTCGTGTGATTCTCTGTAGGGCTTTCTTGAAACGACTGATTCAGATTCCAATTAATCAATGATCTCCAAGGTACACTCTGCGTCTCAAGTCCGTCGTACAATGCAAGAGCTTTGGCTATCAGCGTGACAAACGTATGTTCAAGCTCCTTGAGTCAGCTTTCCTTGGGTAACACAGAGTTCCAGGTCCGCAGAGCTTTGAAATTACCGGCTATCGAGAGACGTTGAGGGAGGCTTCACTGTTGTTCACCATTCATCTCATGCACCTTACAGCACAAGATCAGCATGAACTCCAGCTCGATTCAACTAAGATGCCCAATCCGCGTTTCAAGGAGTCGTACTCCTTTCGGCTTCCAGTGGGGTTCTCAGTCTCGTGAGCTCGACTTTTTGTCACTCGTATGCGTGGTTGCTGATGGGATTTCAGGCACTCGCAACTCCTCGAAGGCGACAGACTGCTCCTGGTATTGATTGACCGCAGCGCCAACCTCTACCTCCACTTAGACCACCTAAATAATATCGAAAACTCTATCGGACGCGAGCGCGGCAAGATGTTTCATCGAGATAAGATTGGCGAGGAGTTCTTGTTGGCGTTCGACGAATCTCAGGCTATGCTTGCTCTGATTTCCTGTGAGAAGGTATGCGATCTGGGAGATTCAAATGATAGGTTGAAATTGAATACCCCTCAGCTACAGTTGCATGTCTTTGTTCATGATGATAGCCGAGGGTTTACTGCATCTGGCAGCGCCATCAATCTGAATTCATGGTACGGTGATGGGACGACGATCAAGAAAGCATGTTTCACCTCAGGAAGTGAGGAACTTTTGCTCGTCGACTCTCAAGCTATCGCCCGTGTGTTCTCACTCACCACTATGCAATTTCGGTGTGTACTTCGATCAATCATGTTCTTGTCATGAGTTTGACGAATTCTTAGGCCGGCTTCTTTGGATCTCCATCACGTCCCGATTGACGTTCATTCTTCTCCAGACGGCTCGTGCTTCTTGATTGTTACCTCGGATGGCGCGTCTACTAGTACAATCGCCTATCATTGGAGCACCTTTGGGTCCACCGGCGGGGTCCCACTCCCTATCGCAGATTGGGCGGGCGATAGCAACCTGGTCATGAGCTCATTCGTCCGCAGGAGCGCTGTCTACCTCCTGAAGCTGGACTTGTCATCTCACACTTGCAGCTCTGTCGCCCTTGACATCACCCGAAAGGTTACTGAATTCATGTTCAGGGAGAAGGACAGCCGAGGCGCTTTGTCGAGAGATGCTCATCTCACGGCGCACAACTGTGTCATGGACTGTCACGCCGACGTATGGACACGCTTTCCGGTTCTCCCGGCAGTCCAACGTGCTACTATTTCCTCGAGCGATCGCTGCCGCCGCTCGATTCTCTTCGTCACTGATCGGGATCATAATCGTTATGAGGCCCACTTTACTGACATGATCGAGACGTTTGAGAAGACATCGAAGAAACCAACTGGAGATAAGCTTAGCGCGCTACAGGTCTCCGCGACGACATTCGACAGTTTCGTGGCTGACTTTTCCCCCCACGCGGAGTGGAGTGATACATCGCTCTTCAAGGTGGGAGAATGGGTCGTTGACATTCTCTGCCTCATTCCTATACATCTGGCACTCGCCAGAGACAATCGATTCGTTCCGTTAAAGGATGGCGTGTACTCTGTTGAAGTCGAGAAGTCTCTGCTTGGCGCCGAGATCAATCGTATCGTCGATTTGATATCGTTCGGGTGGTACGAGTCTATATTCCAGTCTTACATGGCAGACAAGGTGCGAACTTTCCATATGCACTACTGCCTCGTAAGTTAATGCTAGCCTTTTCGCAGCCCGTCCGGGTTGTGTCCTCCATGGGAGAGCAATCCGTTGGAAAAAGTTTCGCACTCAATCACCTTGTCGATACATCGTTCGCTGGATCAGCAATGCGGACTACCGAAGGTGTTTGGATGTCTGTCACTCCGACCAAAGATGCTCTGATCGTCGCACTCGATTTTGAAGGTACGTCCATAACTGAGTTCGTTCTCGATGATCCATGCCGATGACACCTTCGCAGGTGTGCACAGCATAGAACGCTCAGCCCAGGAAGATACCCTCCTCGTTCTCTTTAACACCGCAATCTCGAATCTGGTATGTTTACATCTATTGGTGACAAAAAAGAAGTCATTGACCCCGATTCCTCAGGTCCTTTTCCGCAATAACTTTGCTCTCAGCCGTGATATCACCGGGCTGTTTCAATCGTTCCAGTCTAGCTCGACGGTGCTGGACCCTGTTGCAAACCCTGCACTTTTCCAGTCCACGTTGGTGATCATTATCAAAGATGTCGTCGATTCGGACAAGGCGGAAATCGCACGAGAGTGAGCGTTTGAGAGATACGCTCCTCCCCATTTTGTGACAGAGGTTTCTCTCAGGTTCTCGCTCAAGTTCCAACAAATAGTCGAAGAAGAGCAAGATGCCAACTTCATCTCCCGTCTGCATGACGGTAAGCTCAACATCATCCCCTGGTAAGATTCTGCCCGTCTTTAGGAAGACAATGATTATACCCTTATTACAGGCCAGTTATCGAGTCGAAGGAGTTTTATAAACTATTCCCGAAATTGAAGAGGCGTCTTGACCAGCAAGAGGTGACACACAAGGCAGCAGGAGAGTTCTTGCACCTGATGAAGACGCTGATGGCGAAACTCAAGGTTAGACGTGTCACTGCTCAACCAGTACACGCGTGATGCTAATGTTTTCTAGGCGAATGACTGGGGAGCGCTCTCTCGTGAGGTTGTGTTGTTCAGCTCAGTTTGGTTGCTGATTACCTTCTAGAAACCATGGCTTCGCATCGTGCCCAGTTGTTGCTGACCCTCTTACCTACCGCCCTAGCCTTCGGTATGCAAGACGTGGAGCCCGAAATCGAGCCACTCAAGGTATGATTCTTCTGCGTGACGACCGAGACAACGATAGCATGTTTTCCCATCAGAACCTAGACACCGACATGCCGATAGGTTCCCTCGATACCGATGCTCGCTTCTTCGTCGCCAACATAGAACACTCTCAGACTATGAGTCGCGAAGAAATATTAGACGTGCTGGTCACAGAATGGGACGAGTTCAATTCCCGCCAGCTTGTTCCCGATACTCAGTGGGCAGAGGGACTCGCTCAGTACCTGGAAGAGCTGGCGGAAACGCGCATCAATAACGTACGAGCATGGGTCAAGTCCAACTTAACCCGTTTTCAGACTGGTCACGCAAGCGTGATGGAGCTTCAGCGGACGCTTGAGAGCGCTGTGATCGACTTGAAGAGCAGCGTGGAGCTCTGTCTCATGCAGTGTGCGTCTTGCCAACTGTTCTGCATTCAGAACCGATTCCACGAAGGCGCACACGACTGTAAGACGACGCATGCTTGCACGCAATCTTGCGAGTATTGTGCGGAGGCGGATGAAGGGGAGGAAAAGAAATGCTTAATGACGTAAGTAATGTATGAATTTTGACTAAGAGGGACATTCACCATTCTCCTAGAGCTGGACATTCGGGAAAGCACGTGTAAGCAGACTTTTCGTTGAACCTGTTGTGTTCGACCATGACTGCCCACCCAGATGTTCGGTCAATGTCCATTTGTGTGGTGCGCAGTGCAAACTCTGGGGAAAAAATGGATGTCTCGAAGGATGTGCCAAAGTAGGGCTATGCTTAGGGGTTCTCGGGATACTGTTGCTTATGACTCAAGGTTTCGGACCACGAAGACGATGATCACCAGTGTGCAGCGGTTACACACGCATGTGGCGAGGTGACTGTCACTTTCACTTACCGCACTACTATATGCTATATCTTATATCCTTAGCCGTGTGATCTCTGCTCTGTGACGTTTGCAGACGGTACCAAGTACAGCTGCAAAGGGAGGTGCAGAATCTCAGTGTAAGTGTGCTCATGTGGCCGCAGCCACCGTTAAACTCATCTAATCTCTGATGTCCTCAGTGATGTTGAACACGAAAGTCACCAATGTGACGCACAGTACTGCCCCATACCTTGCCAACTTTGCAAGCGACTCTGCTCAAGTTCTAACCATTTACACGCGTTGGAAGCAGACGCGATCCATCTTTGCGGGTGCGTGATTCGGTGGTGTATCTTACAGTTGCGGAGCAAAACGTTTTCCGTAGGAAACCACACGCTTGTTCCCAGCGATGTACCGCTCCCGGTGTATGCGAGATCGACACAGCCCCTGAATCGATTGAAGCCACGTTCAAAGGAATGCATGAATGCTTCCAGTACACGAAGGTACATCTTCGCTTCCATTTACGCAAGTTCAAGCACTAAACACGTCCGGTAAATGGGTATAGTATTCGCAAGGTGAATTCTTGGAAGTACATAGTTAGCGTCCCATTGACAACGCATACTTAGTCGCGAAACGGCTTAAATGCGTCAAGCTCATTCCTCCAGGTCAGTTACAGCACGAAGGTTCACATGATCATAGTTTGGACCCATTCGTCGTCCATTATTGCCAAGCAAGGTCAGCTGACTCCACGGCGTGTGGTCCTAGCTAACATACTAACAGATGTGCGAGTTGCCAATATTACTGCACACTTCCATTGGGTATGGTTTGAGAGCCTAAGCCTGGATCGCGAAGGCTGACCGCTTTGTTCAATAGGTCATCCCCAGCAAGAACACGAAACACGCCATGGTTCTATGTCGAACGTACGCTGGTCCGTCGACGGTCCAGACGAAGAAGGTCTTGAGGTCGAAGGGCGACGATTCTCGACGAACGATGAAGGTGCACCGATGATGTGCAACCTGGTGTGCCAAGTGCTTGGTAGACACGTCCACATCGACTATTGCAGAGCTGAGACACCGGGCGAATGTCGAGGAAACCTTGAAGTCCAACATATTACGGGGAAGCTACAACCCGAACCGGACCGACCCAAGGACTTTTTGACACATAGCTTGTTCTGGAAGCGTAGTGGCAAGTCGATCTTTTCCATTCACCCGCATCGATGCCTCACTCTTATTCTTTGCAGC
>JBBPQZ010000570.1:0-13847 GCA_038092795.1 Boletus rubissimus | reverse complement strand
ATGAAATATAAAGAATTTCTGTGTAACTACAAGTTTAATCACTATATGAGAATGGGTGGGAAAGATAAGTTAATATCTCCCCAGAAAATGGTGGGAAAATTAAGAAAATCTAGGGAAATGTAGTTCATATTATAGACTATCCATCCCTAAAGTTTTGTGGAATTCTGACTGTGAAAAGTGTATGAATTTTGACTTCTTGGGTCCTTCTGTCATGGCCATGCATCAATTCAACTTGGTGCAGGTCACTGTTCTTGATCACATGTGAATTCCAGCCTAATAAGCTTGTTTGGTTTACCAAGATTAGTGATGTCAAATAGCTGCTTTAGGTTGTTCTTTAACTTGACCATCTTTTCTTTGCTATTTGTGAATAATAAAAGGTCATCAATCCATACTGTTATGATTTCGATGGAGTTTCCTTCATGCTGTATATAGATGCAAGGATTCATATATAGACATTTGAATCTGATCCCATTGAGTTTGGTATTGAATTCCTCATTCCATTTCCAGCTGGATTGTTTGAGTCCATATAGGGTTTTAATTAGGCAACATACTCAGGATGTCACATCACTGTAATCTTGGGACTGATCCATATAGATGGTTTCTTTTAGCTTCCCATTTAGGTAAGCACCTTTTATGTCTATTTGTTGGATTTCCCAATTTTCAGCTACAGCAAGCACAAGAATCATGCATATTGTCTTGAGCTGCACTACTGGGGAGAATGTCTCATTGAAATCCATGCCAGGCATTTGGCTGAAGCCTCTGGCCACTACACAGGCTTTATATTTTTGTAAGTTTTTGTCCTTATTGTATTTTCTGATGAAGACTCATTTATTCATTATAGGCTTTTAATCTTTGGGAGTATCAACCAGCTCCCAGGTGTTCATATGTTGTAGCATTTCTAGCTCAATTTGAATGGCTCTTTCCCATTTGGGTCACTCAGGTGAGTTCATTACTTTAAGTAATTTTGGATCTTTACCACTAATATTTGTTTCAATGAATGCAGTATAGATCGCAGTGGCCACTGTTGACACTGACTCATTATAATTGTCACTATTGGTCTTTTTGTCATCATTGTCATCATTGTTATGGTTGAGTCCAGGTATGTCATCTTTGTCCTGAACTTCCTCTATTGATGCTTGGTGATTATTATTAGGTTTCTGTTTGTCAGATCACATGTAATTGGATATGTTTGATGCACATGGTGTCTCTCTCTGCTCATCCACCTGATGTTTCTCACTATTGTTTATAGACAATTGTATTTCTTGGTTGTCTTGCTAACTTGGGTCAGATGTTGTTTCATTTTTGGGCATAGGTATATCCATTTTATTGCCTCTTTGATGTTTGCTGGCTCTCATATCAGCTTGATCAGTCAGATTTTGTTTCATACTATTTTAAGTCTGAGTATTAGACACATTGGGCTGAGGTTTGTCTTGTATTTCTTCCTCCCCCTCAAACTGGTGCTTGGCAAGAGGTGAGGTCATGCACATCGGCCAGTGGTACTTATAATTGACTTTAATTGTCTTTTTAACAGCATTATAATATTTTATGGCCTGGAGGCCATCTTTGTACCCTATGAAGGTATGTTTTTTTACCTTTTTATCTAATTTGGATGGATTTAGTTTCTGATTTAGGATCCAAACAGGACACCTGAACTTCTGGATAAATGAGATATCTGGCTATTTACTGGACCATTTCTTATAGGGAGTTTTATCAGGAACAGCACATGAATATGCACAATTCTGAATATAGATGATATGGCTTATAGTTTCAGGCCATAGTTCATTTGATATGTCATGCATAAAAATCATTGAGTGTGCTAACTCAATAATGGTTTTATTCCAGTGCTCAGCAACACCATTTTGCTTAGGCATGTATGGTGCTGTTATCTGGATTTCAATTTCATGATCAAGACACCACATTCATAAGTCTTTATTAATATACTCATGGCTGTTATCAACACATATCATCTTTGGCATAAACAAGTTTTGGTGCTCAATTAATGCTAGGTACTATTTTACCTTAGTAGGTGTCTCATCTTTGGTTGTTATGAAGCTGATGGTACTGTGTCTGGTCACTTTGTTTATGAACAAAACATAATAATGGTATTTATGTAGAGATAATACCCTTGCTGGTCCCCAAACATTTGTATGGATAAGTTCACCTAGTTTTTGTTCACATGAGGTGTGTGTTTTTGATACTAACCTTCTCTCTGTCTTTGCTTTAATATAGACTTCACATTCGAAGTTCTATAGACTATCATGTAATGAGAAACCATCAATGAGGTTTTTTCTGTGTAAGTTGCACAGTCCACTGATGGTGATATGCCCTAGTCAATGATGCTATTTTTTCCATGTCCAGGCACATTTGACTGAGATGGCAATATTAGCTGCATTTTGAGAGATGGCTCATCAATCTAGGTAGTATAACCCATCTTTTAGGGTCACCACAGTAAGGGGTTTATTCTTTGAATTGTACAGGAATATTTGGCTGTGATCACAAGTGACATGACCACCTATGCTGTTAATTCACCCAATGGAGATGAGATTTTGATGAGTCTCTGGTACATAGAGTACTCATGTTAGTTGTAGTGTATACTATTTGTTGTCTATGCATGTTCATAATAGAACAGTTCCCTGTCTGTATGCAACAATGGGTTTATTGCTGAGTCCCTTTATGACTTTATGAGGTATGGACTAATATGTTGCAAATGCCTTGAGGTTAACACAAATATGCATTGTCATGCTAGAATCTATAATCCATGAGTAAGTAGAAAAATCAGCCTCAGTGGCCTTTGACATTTTGTCCTCATCAGATATATTAACAAATGTGGTGAAGATCTTTTCGAGTTCTCCATTGCTGCTTAATTTCTGCTCTGCAACATTAGCATACATCTTCCCTTTCTCTTTATCTGAACTTGATGCAGGATTCTTCTTTTCCTTCTTGTTTCATTCCTTATTAGTACACCCCTTTTCTTTGTTAGTAGAGTTTCTTCAACACTTATCTGCCTTGTGACCTATTTTGCCACAGATATTGCACTTTGGTGTGTCTTTCTCATACCATTGGCAGTCCTTTGTGATATGGTTGTAGTGCCCACAAATGCTACATGCCAGCTTTCCCTTTTTGGTGCCAGGTAGTGATGTAGTGTAAGTGGTAGTGGTTGCTTGGTTTTGTCTTTTGAGGTGCTGACATTCTTCAAATATAGTTGATTTCAGTTGGGTGATGGTCATAGCTTTCGTGGTTGTTTGTACAAGAATTGATGAGACAAAGGGATTCCACAAGTGAGAGAGAGTCTCAATCATGACATCTTTGAAGTCAGCATCTGAGATGTATTTTCCCTGTGTAGCAATTAGGTTACATATATGGGTCAGCTCATTAAGGTGGTTAGTGATGTTAGTGTCATTGGTTGCCTGCTTTTTCCAAAGCATACTGATGGAGAACTGACTGAGCTGAATATGAGCAGGTTTATGTATAGTATAGAGTGTTGACCATATTTCTGCTGCTGTATTGCAATTAATAACATAGTTTACCTTGTCATTGGTGAGTTTGACAAGGATCTGCTCGGTGGTGGCAAAGTCATGGTTTACCCACTCCAAGATGGCAGAGTCCAAAGCAGGACCTAGAGACCTAGGAATGGTACTGTTTGTGACATTGTAGGTCTTTTTATGTTTGAGGATGGAGATGATACAAGTCTTTCAGGCAAGCCAGTTATCATGGCTTTCATCTGTGCTCAGCTTGTTGTTTTTAGCAAAGATAGTGATGATGATAGGAGCATGGGATGGATGAGAAAGGGTAGGACTAATGACATATAATAGTATAGTGGTGGTGGTACTGGTAATTGCATGAGATACTGCTGATGGGGCAATAGCCACAGCAGTGCTGGATTGGGCAAGTGGCTGTGCTAGTGACACCTGCAGTACAGGCTGTGGTATACTAGATGTCATGGGAGGTTGATTCATGATGGATAAGGGGGTTCTAAGATTAGAGCATGGGGCTTATAACCTATTGTAGTATATGTCAAGTATGCAAGGTGACTTAGAACTCAAAAGACTGAGCTCTTTATAGAGGCTGGGAACAAAATTTCTTGCTATTGCTTCCCTTGTACTAGTTCAACCTTTATACTATGAAATATGTCTCAGATATATAAGCCTTGTCTATGCTGATGAGGCTGAGCTTGGTTTGCTCATATTTGTACTAATGGACAGTTGCTGTACTCCAACAAAGACAATTGTAAAGGCCTTTATCTAGAAATTATCAACAAATATTATAGTGTATGTGGAGCAAATCAAAATTGTTACAGAAATCATCTAAGTGCTGGACATCCTGCAGATGAAGATGATAGTGAGGATAAAGACTCTACTAGGATGATGGAAGTCCACATAGCCAACTTGGTCAATAAACAACAGCAACAGCATATGCATCAGGATGCCATTCATGTCCCCTCATATAGAAGTCCTTTTTACACTGCAGAAAACAAAACAATGTTTATCACACAGGAGGTAGTCCCTGATGAGTTCAACCTTATACCAGATGAGTGGGAATCAAATTATTACCCTATTTTTGAGACAATTTGGATGAGTTGACAGAGATCAAAGCAATTGGAGGTCTTGCTTGTGGAGGATATTTGATATAAATATACATGCCTATGGTGCCAGATGCTTTCCTTTTTGATACATGTTACTAAGCACTATATACTATAATTGCTGATGTGGCATATAAAGCTTGTTAGGTTTGTTGCAATCATCTGTGGACCAGTTCCATTTTTCCTACCACTCCCAGCCTGTTGACTTCTACTCATGTTCTATCCTACTTCATGGCCATCAATTCCAGTGGATTCTGCCATAGTGCTAGTGGTACCTGTGAATGCAAGTAGTTTTGTTGATGGGCTGATGTTCCTGATATGCTGGGAGTGTAACCATGGAATTAGTAAGCATCCTGGTGCTATCCTTGCAAATGACTGGCTACCAGCCCTATCTGAACCCTTCCTACTGTCTAAACCTCTACCATCACCACAATCTCCACCACCAGTGTAGGTCATGTCCAGAACATCTGCTATTTTTGGGTCAAATGAAAGAATATTGGACATTTTCAAAAATATTTGAGCAGCTAAGGCCCACAAGTCATTGAATCAAACAAGTGGTCTGGTGTCTTCTGCTCATGTGGAAGTATTGGTGGCTTTTACTTCAAAGAAAGGAGAGTACTTAAAATTGGTGAAGGATCCCATACCTGCTAATGCTAGGGCTGGAGCTTGCAAGGTAAAGATTATATATATTTTATTTAGTTTGCTATCTCACTAATTTTATCTTACAGTCAACAAAGTTAATACACTCATTATTATCCAATTCAATATTTCATGTCAGCTCCATTGGTATTATTGTTTGTGGAATCAGTGTACATTGTGCAAATTTTCACTAACATTGTGCCTGATTTTTTTTCATTTCATTTCTAGCAAGAGAGACAACTCAAACAATCTAAGGCTTTGATTAGGAAAACTTGGGCCAGTACTACACAAGCTATAAAGAATTGTGGTTGCTTTATCTCCCACTTGCCAATAGAAATTGACATTTCTGTCAACACTGCTTGATTCTTTGTGAATGTCAACAAGCAGGTCTGTGCTTGGTTCTTCCTCATTTTCAGCCACTTTAACAAGAAATGGGCATCTATATTGAGCCAATTGACATCTAGCATTCTAGATTGGCACCTTCTTACAAGCTGAGCAGGAATATTTGAAATCATTGAGGTAGTTGAACCCAAAGGATCCATGTTGAATGAAAATAAAGGCTGATCTAAGGCAGGAATCATGGATAGCCACCTTTGGTTTGGTAAGCAATCACATCAACTTGTTGTGGTAACCAAAGTATAATGGTCATTTTTTTAGTCACAAGAAATAGTATTCCTGAGGAGATATATAAGTTATGAAACACATAGCCAGCAACAATTGTGAAATGACCAATACTATCCTTGAATGCCACAATCCAAAGATCACCAATACTTAAGGTCTTCAGCCCAAGAGAAAGGGTCAAATAATGGAAATTCTAAATGTTGAAATGATTCACTTTCATTTTCCTAACTTAACCCCTATTGTAACCCTAGAAAGGGGATAGTCTTCACTATCATAAACTCTTTTAGGTTCCAGAAACTTCCTTGGATCTCTCATTAGCTAAGACACCTAGCCAACCTTTAGCTAAGCTAACAAATATCTGTTATCTTATCATTCATATGATCTCATCTTGGTGCAGCTGCTATATGCTCCCATACTCTGAAATCTTATTGATATACAGGAATTCCCCATAGACTTGCCATAATCTTGTATTGATTATCAATCCATCCTGATCCTTGATTTGGTTAGCAGATCTCATTGCTAATCCTTATCTCGGATCTCAATCTAGATGTGTGGCTACTGATTCTGTTATCTCATATAATTGCATTTTAATCTTAGATCTAGATTGCCATCTTGATTGTTATCTTAGCTATTGAAAATTGATCCATTTTTCCTTGACAATATTCTATTTATGTTATCACAATTGTATTTGTATTAGGTCACAAGGTTTGGGTTTAGGATAGATATTTATAGAGGTCACATATATATGTATTGTGCACAGACCATGTCTTGTGATCTCTATAAATAACAGCCCTAAGCCCAAACCCTATGACCAAATACAAATACAGGATGATAACATAAATAGATTGTCAAGAGGAAAGATATATCAAATGTCAGTATCAATGCTAAATATATAATGATCAAAATAGTGATTCAGATGTGATCATGTAAGAACAGAATCTAAATGGGAAGCCACACATCTAAAATGGAGAGATCTGAGATAAGGATTAGAGTGAGATCTAATAGACCAGATTGACAGAGCAGTGGAAATTGGTGATCAATATAAGGCTATGACAAGCCTTTGGAAAATTCCAGGATATTGATGAGATCTTAGGTTGTGGAAGCACACAACAGCTGCACCAGATAAGATCATGTGATGAGATAAGATGAGAACATTGGTTATCTGCTAGCTGTTAGCTAAGGGTTGGGTAATGAACTTGGCTAAGACAGATCAGGAATTCTATTCTAGGGTTTATGATAGCAGATGCTACCCTCTTCCTAGGATTACAATGGGGTTTAAGTTAGGGGAATGAGGTAAAATCATTTCATACAAACATATATAGACTGAAGTAATTGAGATGGATTCAACTAATGGTTTGGTTAGTGATATGATTTTCTAGTGGTTACACACTAGAATTGGGCTAGACAACAATAAGTTGCTAGAAAATAGTATTTGTTGCACTTGTTTGTATAAGAGATATATTGGCTGAACTTAATAAAGTTGCCAAGAGTTAGTTTGCTGGTACCTGTTGGTATTAGTAAACCAAGGGACTGCAAAGATATAAAGATGTTAGCAATAATCTGTAGATATGCTAAGATATAGAGGTGTAGATATGTTCCAGGCTTTGCTGGAATTCAGACTATGCTTCACTTAATTCACTCAGATAGGTTTTAGTAACTCAATCTTTATTATGCAACTAAAAAGATGAAAATCAGATCAGACAAGACTAGCACTTATCCCTTTAGGTGGCTTAGTCAGCTGATATAGCAGATGTGCTTGGCACTAGTAGTCTAGGCTGTTGGAGATCTATTTCCTTTAGTTGCCCTATGAAGGATTTTCTTCTAAAGATGTCCTATTTCACTTGTCTCTTCTTGGATATAAGTCTTTTGCTTCTAACAAACTATCTAGTAGTACTAAAGCTATTGAATTGTCTTGCACTAGGCTCTTTGTGGTTACCTGTGGAGGAAACTCCTGATAGGAATGAAAAAGTCTTTTTAAGAGAGAACTTCTCTATGAGATTAAACCTCTAAGGGTAGAAATTTGCTTTTTGTGGCCTGAAAGGCTCTCCTTATATAGATATTTACAGTGGCTGTGCTAGGCTGTGCTAGCTTGCAAATTGCTTACAAATGCCAAGGGAATGCCAAGTGATTAGCTGTCAATTGCCAAAAGGATTATAGATGGCTTATTTTGATTGGATGAACTCTGACTTGGTAGGCTTGGCGCTGACTCATGCTGACTCATGCTAAGCTGAGCTGAATCTAGTATACTTTTTGATAGTTATGGATGCTAATATTTATTGTGACTCATATTGACTTATACTAACTAAATATGACTCATTTAGGGGTAGTACATGGTTATGTGATTGTAGGAATGGTAGCTACTTGGCAAGTATGTAGGGTAGAAATGAAATATAAAGAATTTCTTTGTAACTACAAGTTTGATCACTATATGAGAATGGATGGGAAAGATAAGTTAATATCTCCCCAGAAAATGGTGGGAAAATTAAGAAAATCTAGGGAAAGGTAGTTCATACTATAGACTATCTATCCCTAAAGCTTTGTTGAATTTTGACCATGGGAAGTATATGAATTTTTACTCCTCAGGTTCTTTTGTCATAGCCATGCATCAATTTAATTTGATGCAGGTTACTACCAAATGTTGAGATGTGTTTCAAAGGTACTAAACTGAAGGTCTTGCTAGAGTCAGCAAATTGAAGCTTGGGGAGGGCAAGGAGGGTGCACCATATATTGGCTGCACAGAGCTGATTATAGAGTTTTGCAATGGTGTCAGTCAAGTTGGTGTGATGCAAGCTAGCTATAGAAGTGATGAATGGAGTTTTCTTGGGACAGTTGGATGTGATTTGAATGTTTTTGTGATGAACAAAATTGTGACTAAGAGCTGTGAGCATCACAATTCCACTAACCTGCACCAAGTTGGATTGATGTATGGCCATGATAGAAGCACCTGAGAAGTTAAATTTCATATACTTCCCATAGTCAAAATTCCATGAAGCTTTAGAGATGGATAGTCTATAGTATGAACTACCTTTTCCTAGATTTTTCTTAATATTTCCACCATTTTCTGGAGACATATTAACTTATCTTTTCCACCCATTATCATATAGTGATTAAACTTGTAGTTACAAGAAATTCTTTATATTTCATTTCTACCCTATATACTTGCCAAGTAGCTACCATTCATACAATCACATGACCATGTACTACCCCTGAATGAGTCAACATGAGTTACAGTAAATATTAGCATTCATAACTATCAAAAAGTGTACTAGAATTAGCTTGGCTTAGTATGAGTCAGCATAAGTCAGCACCAAGCCTACCAAATCAGAGCTTATCCAATCAAAATGAGCCATCTATAATCCTTTCGGCAGTCGACAGCTAATCACTCAGCATCTCCTTGATATTTGTAAGTGATTCATAAGCTAGCACAGCCTAGCACAGCCACTGTAAATATCTATATAGGGAAAGCCTTTCAGGCCACAAAAAGCAGATTCTTATCCCTAGAGATTCTTTCTCAATAGATTATTTCAACCAGAGGAGTTCTCTCTTAAAGAGACTTTCTCACCCATATCAGGAGTTTCCTCCACAGGTAACCCACAGAGGGCCTAGTGCAGGCAATTTCCTTAGCTTTAGTACTACTAGATAGTTTGTTAGAAGCAAAAGACTTGTACCCAAGAAGTGACAAGTGAAATAGGACATTTTTAGAAGAAAACCCTTCATAGGGCAACTAAAGGAAATAGATCTCCAACAGCCTAGACTACTAGTGCCAAGCACATCTGCTATATCAGCTGACTAAGCCACTTAAAGAGATAAGTGCTAGTCTTGCTTGATCTGATTTCATCTTCTTAGTTGCACAATAAAAATTCAGTTAATAAAACCTATCTGAGTGAACTAGGTGAATCATTAGTCTGATTTCCAGCAAAGCCTGGAACATATATACATCTCTACAACCTTACATCTTAGCATATCTATGGATTATTGCTAACATTCTAACATCTGTTATGAACTACCACCGAAGCATTTGATCACTTCCACAAGGCTTGGACAATGCTCACAGGATACATGATTCCTGGCTCAAAGGATGAGGGTATGTGGGTCCTTTCCGTCCAACACAGTCTACAATGGCCAAAGGACCAAGGCAATGATTATCGTGGTGAACAAAGTGGATTAGACTGGGGTTACCAGTTGCAGAGTACTACTCTATATACTATACATGCGTGCACACAGACCATGCTATGTGTGGGAGGAATTACCATAAATAGACTAAATGATTCCACGAATGTGAGAGAGGGATAATGGAAATTAAAGGGGCTGTGTGAGAAGAGCAGAAATTAAAATGGCACAGTCACCTCATGGTATGACATCATTAGTTCTAGACCTAGTCATGTGAGGGTTACCACAGTCACGTGCACAGATCACGTGACTGAAAGAGGAAAAGATACAAGTCCGAAAATGTTTGAAAATGTTCATATTATAACACTACCCCCTTTTTATGACTCGAATTCCAGGCAAGTCATGGTTGGCTTGGTAACTGTAAAGTTCTCAAAAGGCAAAAAAAGAGAGGCAAAGGAAGAAGCCGTAAGTCTGTGGAGTTTACGAGGAGCGGAAGAATTAGATTTATGGAAATCGGCAACTGCCAGAGGGGCAGTATTGATGATATCTGCAGATTCCCATGTGTGATCAGTTTCATCATAACCCTTCCAATGTACCAAATACTCCAACTTCCTATTTTTGAGACGCGATGAGGCGATGTAATCCACCTTGAATTGTTCTTCCCCTTCCTAATCAACTTTAATCACATTGGGTCAGACTTTGGGCTATCCTGGTAAGGTTTCCTGATAAGGCTTTACACAAGAGATGTTGACCATAGGATGAATGCAGATGGTATTGGGGAGTTTAAGTGTGACGGCGTTAGGAAGGACTGCAGTGATAACATAGGGCCCAATCCATTTTTGGGTTAATTTCTTCGCCGTATAAGGAAGTTTAAGTTTGTTGGTAGATAGCCAGACCTGCTGACCAATAGAATACTCCAGTGCTTCGGAACAACTCTTCTCTGCAGAAGCGATCATACAATCTCGAGTATTCTTGAGTGCTGCTTCTATCTCCTTGTGAGAACGGCCCATTTCTCCCGCGAATCTGGCTAATCTCCCTTCAAAGTCCATGCGAGGGGCATAATTTCGTGTGACATGGAAAGGGATGGCGCCGGTGGCAGTAGTGACAGTGTTGTTGTGAGAGAATTGAGCCATTTTAAGCCAATCTACCCATTCGTGTTGCTTCTTTCCAACGTAAGCGCGGAGATATTGTTCAAGATCTCGATTTATGCGCTCAGTTTGGCCATCAGTTTGTGAATGATAGGCTGTGGAAATCTTCTGAGAGATACCAAGGAGTTTACATAGATCCTTGGTAAAAGCGGACACAAATTGAGGACCACGATCGGAAACAAGTGTAGAAGGAAGTCCATGTATGGACCAAACATGATCTCTAAATAATTTTGCTAAGTCTGAAGAAAAACAAGTATCATAAGTAGGAATGAATACAACTTCTTTGGAGAAGCGATCCACTACCACACAAATAGCTGTAAATGAGTGTGATTCGGGTAAGCCCATAATGAAGTCAACCGAAAAATCTTCCCATGGTTTTTTGGCCACAGGCAAAGGGAGAAGTTTTCCTGCCAGTGCTTTTGACTTTCCCTTCGTGAGGGTGCACACTTGGCAGCTATCTACATAGGTTTTAATGTCTTTAGTGACACCTGGCCACGAAAAGTATCGAGTAAGAGTGTGTATAGTTTTAGAATGTCTGCCATGACCGGTGATGGGAGAATCATGGCATAAGGTAAGAAGATGAGTATGTAAAGACAGAGGTACGAAAACTTTGTTTTTGTCATTTTTGAAAATGTTCATGGAAGCATCAAAAAGGAAGTCATTCATGGCATCCACTCCCAGAGAAGCAGACTCCAATTCCAACTCTGAAAGAAAGTCCGAAGAGAGAGAAACCGAATTAATGAAAACGGTGGGAGGCAGGACCATGATATTGGCATTATGATCCTGCACTGCCTCACCATGGTCCGGACGACGAGAGAGCGCATTGGCCCAGCCATTAGAAGAATCCGGTTTATAAATAAATACATAGTTGAATTCCTGAAGCACAGCATGCCAACAAGCTTGCCAACCACTAAGTGTTCGCGGTTTCTTCCAATATTCCAGGTTCTTGTGATCGGTCCAGATCTCGAATCTTTCCTGACCAATAAGGTAGTGGCACCACTTTTCCAGCACCCGAATTACTGCAAGAAGTTCCTTATCATAAATGGAGTAATTGCGCTCTGCGCTATCAAAGGAGTGGAAGATGAAGGCGATAGGACGCCAGTTACCATCATTACATAGAGTGGAGAGCACAGCTCCAGTAGCAATATCCGAGGCGTCAGTTTCGACTCGAACTTCTTAATCACAATTAGGGTAAGTGAGAAGCGGAGCCATGGTAAATTTCTTTTTGAGGGCTTTGAATGCCACTTGTTGATCAGGACCCCATGTGAACGGAACGTCTTTCTTGGTGAGATTGTTCAAGGGCATGCAATCTCAGTGAAGCCCAAAATGAAATGCCTATAATAATTACATAGTCCGAGAAATCCTTGGAGCTGTTTCAACCGAGTAGGAACTGGCCAATCCATGACTCCAGCGACTTTCTTTTCCTGCATTTCCACCCCCTTTTTAGATACTACCATACCAAGAAAGTCCACTTTGTCCTTTGAGAAGTGACACTTGGAGGGTTTTACGTAAAGGTCATTATTGCGTAAATGATGTAGGACCTCTTTTACTACCTCCTCATGTTCCTCCCGAGTCTTCTTCAATGTAAATATCATACAATCATCGATATAAATAATGACTACAGCGTACATGTCGTTAAAAATGTCATTCATCATTTGTTGAAAGGTGGAAGGAGAATTTGTCATGCCGAAATACATTACCGTGGGTTCATAGGTGCCAATAGGGGTAACGAAGGCACCTTTCCATTCATCGCCTTTCTTGATCCGCACATTGTTGTAACCCCAATGTAAGTCAAGGGCCATGAACATGTCAGCATTTTTCAGCCGATCTATGAGCTGCGGAATCAAAGGAAGCGGATAGGAATTCTTGATGATATCCTTGTTGAGGTAACAGTAATCGATGACCATCCTTTTTCCACCATCCTTTTTGGGAATAAAAAAGACCGGAGACGTTTGAGGCAATTTAAAAGGAGCAATATAACCTTTCTTGAGCTCCTTATCGATGAATGTGCAAACTTCGTCCATTTCAATGTCCAACAGGGAAATTACTTGACCCTTCTTCGGAATGAAGTCTGGCTTGAGATCCACAGCATGATCCCAAGGCTTCCATAACAGCATTCTTGTTGACTCCTGTTCTGAGAAAACTTCAAGGAACTCATGATACACCTTGGGGACTTGATCTTTGAGTCCTTCCTCTATAGTATGTAAAAACGAAGAACTAGGTTCGAAATAATTAGAAGCAGGAGGTCCAGAACCCATAATTTTGCAATACTGAGTGCAGCTGTCATATCCCATAATTCCACGAGTCCACCTCTGACACCTCTGACACCTCCGGCGCACTACGTGCCAACTCCGGCCTCTTTTCATGTATATTACAACTCTGGACCTCCGGAGTTACCTCTCTTTTCATTTATCCTGTAATACTTATTTCCAATACTTACATACCTCCGTCGTCCCTGCATCTCGTACCTCTGTCATCCCTGCATTCTGTACCTCCGTCCTCCCTGACCTTTCATTTCCATCGTCCCTTAATTACCCATCTCCCCTTTTTGTTATCCCCTCGAAAATACTTGTACCCCTGAAAATACTTGGACTCCTGGACTTTAGTACTCCGTCTCCTGTTTTACCTCCATATATACAGTGGCTCAAAAAACTGTCCACATGTTTGGTCATTTTTCACTAAACACAATAATTCCAAATAACCCCTAATCCTAGCCCTAAACTCTAAGTGTATGAAATGAAGTACATACC